>CAUZXS010002411.1:90000-92045 GCA_963585895.1 Sepioteuthis lessoniana | reverse complement strand
AGAAGAAGAAGAAGAAGAAGAAGAAGAAGAAAATAATGAGGATGAAATAGAAGAAGAAGAAGAAGAAGAAGAAGAAGAAGAAGAAGAAGAAGAAGAAGAAGAAGAAGAAGAATGGCTGGTTTTTGTTGATGCCAAGAAAGAAGAAGAAGAAAAAAGAATTTTAAAATGTTAAGGAAGGAAAACAAGGCCTGTAGATTTGAATGAAATCAGATAGCAGAAGTAATCAGAAGTAAATAGTCCTGGAAAGAATATGCTAGACAGAGATGAGATTAGGTGGAAAGGAGATTAAAGAAAAGTTTTTAAAGTTGAGGGGGAATGAACAAAAAAGAAAGAAAAAAAGAAAAAGAGAAGAAATGAGTCTAGAAACATAGAAAGAAATAAAAAGGACCTTTGAGATATATGGTGGAAGGGATAAAGAAAAAAAAAAGAATATTTTTTTTACTGAAAGAGATTTTAAAAAATCGTAAATAATCGATGTTCGCCAATAAATTAAAAGAAAAATCGAGCAAGAAAAATTGAACGATAGTAAAAGTTTTCTTTTCCTTTTTTTAATGCAGTATTTTTTTTTAATTTAAAACCGAATGCATAAAATTAAAATGAAATAAAATATTTAAAAAAAAAAAACCTCAAAGAAGAAAAATTAGAAGAAGAAATTTACACGGAAGGAATTTCTTCTTCTTCTTCTTCGTCTTCTTCTTCTTCTTCTTCTTCTTCTTCTTCTTCTTCTTCTTCTTCTTCATTTCTTCTTCTTCTTCTTCTTCTTCTTCTTCTTCTTCTCAAAAAGATGTGATTTTTGGACGAGCACAGACAAAATCAGTATTCCTAAAAAAAAAAAATAACTAAATAAATAAAATGAAATAAATAAAAATAAATAAACAAATGCATAGAATTAAGATGTAATAAAAAAATCGCTAAGAAGAAGAAGGTGATTTTTCTGGTATTTCTTCTTCTTCTTCTTCTTCTTCTTCTTCTTCTTCTTCTTCTTCTTCTTCTTAAAAAGATGTGATTTTTGGACGAGCACAGACTAAATCAGTATTCCTAAAAAAAAAAAAAGAAAAAATAAATAAATAAAATAAAATAAATAGAAAAAAAAAACGAACGCATAGAATTAAAATGTAATAAAAAATTGCAAAGAAGAAGGTGATTTTTTTGTTTTTGGTATTTCTTCTTCTTCTTCTTCTTCTTCTTCTTCTTCTTCTTCTTCTTCTTCTTCTTCTTCTTCTTCTTCTTTTAATGTTAGCACAATGAGGTGCTTCTTGGCCCGGCTCAAACAAAATCAGTATGCTTGACATTGGAGAAAACGTCATTTCTAGCCTTGCACGATCTCGTGGAAAGGAAATACGTCCTGATCATTTATTTATTTATATTATTCATGAGAGAGCTTCTAGTCATATTGTTCGCTGAGAAATTAAGATGAAGATGTAACTTTCCGACTAGTTATCACGCTGCTGCTGAATTTTAACTGTCGTAATCTCGAAACATGATCTTACGGAGGCATTCTGATTAAATGAGAGGCAGACAGCCGTAGAGTAGAGTCAAAGAGAAACTAACATTGGCCTTACAGGATGGACTACCCGGTCGACTGCCTGTGTCATACTGTGGTTGGTATTGTTTGTCTCCGCCTTTATCTTCTCGTCTAAAGCTCTCTAGTAGTCAGTCAGAACGGCGTGAATCTTACACTGGACACACACCATATATATATATATATATATATATATATATATATATATATATATATATATATATAATAATTATCTATATCACATATGAGTATATAGAAACGGGTGTGTTATAATAGTTTGTGAAGCGTTTTGAACGATAAACAAACAAACAAACAAACAAACAAACAGACAAACAAAGATGAACTATTTGGTAATAGCTAAGTTTGTTTTGTTTTGTTTGGTTTTGTTTTTTTTGTTTTTGTTTTTTTTTCCTGCTTGTAGATTGGATATTTCATTTTAAACTACATCAAAATATTTTATCTAATTTTTTTCTTATGATACGCTTTTATATATTAGGTTAAAAAAAGAATTTTTTAAAAAATT
>CAUZXS010002411.1:55000-77500 GCA_963585895.1 Sepioteuthis lessoniana | reverse complement strand
TGATAGCCTATTGATAGCTGTCCATGCTTTCGTTAACCTCGTTTCGATGTCCTTTTCGGTTGATTCGACGCTGCTTCCTAGGTAAGTGAATTTGTCTAGACAAATTCATATATATATATATATATATATATATATGTGTGTGTGAGTGTGTGTGTGTGTGTGAGTGGTATATATATATTTATATGCATATATGTGCGTGTTTTGTATATAGGTATGTATGTATAGCATAATTATGTGAGTGTGTGTGTATGTGTGGTATATATACGTGGTAGTGTGTGTGTGTGTGTGTGTGTGTGTGTGTGTGTGTGTGTGGTTTATATATAAATATGTGTGTATGAGTGCGTGTTTGTGTGCAGTATATACACACAAGCACACACACACACACACATATATATATATATATATAGAGAGAGAGAGAGAGAGAGTGATAGAGAGAGAGGGAGAGATGAGGAAGCTCAACAATTATTACAAGTACATGTAAGGTGTTTTTTCCATGCAATATAGTCCACTAAACATGAAGATAATTATTAAATCAATGTGAAATTGAATATACGAAGATGGTGTTCCGCCAGTCTTCCTGAATCATATCGACACTTTTCAGTCGCAAATCAAACATTTGAGATTGCATTTACCTGCGATTGAACTTCGACCCCTGCGTCGGATAGGAAATAAACAACACAACTTGTTTAGCTTTAGTTTTTATCAAACTTTGTTTACTTTCGCTATCAAATGGTCTACAACACCGACGAAGAACACGAGATTCTTCTGCCAGATGGACAGGCTTGTTAACAATTTACGTCAAGAACAACAAAAAAAAAACAACCAATGAATCTACATCCAAAATCGGAATAAAATACCCTTACGAGGCTCTATTTAACCCATGTAGGGTTATAGTACTGGTTGAGCTTCTTCGTTTAATGACATATAAAATCTTATGGGTTATTTACTGCCAAAGCCAATCCTTACTGAAGAATAGTAGTGGGACTATTTTAGCTTTCTTTGTTAAATGGTACATCAAACTTTGTGGGTTATTTAATGTCAAAGCACATCTTTGGAAAAAAAAGGTAATTATACCATTTAAGGTTTCTTTGTTTAATGACATATCAACCTTCATGGGTTATTTCATGCCAAACCCCTCCTTCTTGAAGAACTGTAGTAGTATTATTTAAGGTTTCTTTGTTTAATGGCATAGTAAACCTTCTTGGGTTATTTAATGCCAAAGCACATCCTTGGAAAAGAAGGTAATTATACCATTTAAGGTTTCTTTGTTTAATGACATATCAACCTTCATGGGTTATTTAATGCCAAACCCCTCATTCTTGAAGAACAGTAGTCGTAGTATTTAAGGTTTCTTTGTTTAATAGCATATCAACCTTCTTGGGTTATTTAATACCAAAGCACATCCTTGGAAAAGAAAGGTAATTATACCATTTAAGGTTTCTTTGTTTAAAGACATATCAACCTTCGTGGGTTATTTAATGCCAAACCCCTCCTTCTTGAAGAACTGTAGTAGTATTATTTAAGGTTTCTTTGTTTAATAGCACATCAACTTTCGTGCGTTATTTACTGCCAAAGTCATCCTTGTAGAAGAACAGTAGCAAGACTTTTTTAGGTTTCTTTGTTTAATGGCACATCAACCTTCCTGGGTTATCTAATGCCAAAGTCATGATTGTAGAAGAAAAGTAGAGGTATTATTTAAGGTTTTTTCATGTAATGGCATATCGACCTTTGTGGGTTATTTAATGCCAAAGCTAATCTTGTTGAATTAAGTAGTAGTACTATTTAGGATTCCTTTGTTTTATGGCATATCAACCTTCGTGGGTTACTTAATGCCAAAGCCATCTTTGTAGAAGAACAGCAGTTTTTTTTTTTTGGTTTAGTTTCTTTGTTTAATGGCATATCAACCTTTGTAGGTTATTTAATGCCAAAGCCATTCTCCTAGAAGAACAGTAGTGGTACGATTTAACCCATAACTGGGAGGATAAGGGGGTTCATACCTTTCCCAAGGGTATTTGCCCGAAAGTGAACGTAATAGCGCGACAGGAGTACGAACTCGCTTACTGCGATTCCGCAGTCCATCACTTTAACCATTACACCACGAGGACACCCCCAAGAACAGTATTGTAAAGGTTTCTTTGCTATATGGCATGTCAACCTTTGTGGGTTATTTTATGCTAATGCCATTTTTTAAAAATAACTATAGCGGAACTGGCGGCAACACCTCACAAAGAACCAAGTATACGGTCATCTGCCTCCATCACGAAAACTATCCTAGTTAGACGAACCAGACATGCAGGACACTGCTGGGTAAGCAAGGACGAGCTCATAAGTGATGTACTCCTACGGACCCACATATGGCCGAGCAAAACCAGGACGACTACCTCGAACATACATACAGCAGCTAAGTGAGGATATGGGATGTAGCCCTGATGACCTGCCGGAGGCGATGAACGATAGGGAGAAGTGGCGAGAGAGGGTCAGGGATATCGGTGCTAACGGTACGACATGATGATGATGATGATGATGATGATGATTATGATAGCGATACTATAACTTTGGCACAAAGTGAGTTCATTACCTAGCAGAAGTATGTGAAAAATTGATCGTCTAGTTCCACGTGTGGCCTCCCCACCCTCCCGGGCAGTACCTGCATTACCGGGCTGAGTTTATTACTCGGCGATTGGGTCGGCCCCCAAATGAGGAATTTCGACAGGATCAGCATTTTTCGTCAAGGTTGCACATAAGTTTCGATTCGTGCATGCCACCCGCACAATAAAATGACTTTGCGTCAAATCCGACCAGGTGGGAAGTTGGATAATATTTCCTTTCTCTTAGCGAACGTAGCAGCGCGATTGCAGTTTGAACTCGTTTCCTATGATGTCGTAGTCCAGCTCATTAGCCACTACGCCACTTCCACGTAATGGTTAACGAGGTCGGTTAGCTAACTATGGCAAGACATTTGGAGATCAAGTTGGCACGAAGTTGCAAACTTTCTCAAGGCAAAAGAAGTTGGAATCTCATTGGGTGATAATTCTTTATAATCCTTGTACGTGGGTCAAAGTTATGACACCAAACAACATCCGGTGGCGTGGCACCAGTTCTGAAGCTCTGGTTTTGTGTATATTCCATCTTCATTGCTGTGTCCAGTTCTTTAGCTCTCAGGAGTGTTAAACTACGCCTACGTTGCCATTACTGCCAGTTTCACGTTGATGCAGAATGGTAGTCCTTTATTGTTGTGTTCAGTTATCGAACTTTGAGGAGAGTTGAAACACTCCTACGTTACAATTACTGCCAGTTTCACGTTGACGCAGATTGGTAGTCCTTCATTGTTGAGTCCAGTTCTCGAAATTTGAGGGGAGTTGAAACACTCCTACGTTGCTATTACTGCCAGTTTCACGTTGACATAGATTGGTAGTCCTTCATTGTTGAGTCCAGTTCTCGCGCTCTGAGGAGTATTGAACCCGGCCTACGTTGTCATTATTGCCAGTTTCACGTTGATGCAGATTGGTAGTCCTTCGTTGTTGAGTCCAGTTCTCGAACTTTGAGGAGTGTTGAAACACTCCTACGTTTCCATTACAGCCAGTTTCACGTTGACGTAGATTGGTAGTCCTTCATTGTCGAGTCCAGTTCTCGAGCTTTGAGGAGAGTTGAATCACTCTTACGTTGCCATTACTGCCAGTTTCACGTTGATTCGGATTGTTAGTGCCAGTTTTGTTCCTACATAAAGTTCAAATAGATCTGTTTAAAAACCTATATATTAGATAGGAATACTTGATGCTCTATCACTGTACACGAGGTATTTGTATAAAGAATATTTCCTCGGTGTTACAATGGTTTCAAAATAATGATTATTAATTATTTGAAATCATATAATCGTTTATGAAAAATAAAAGAAATCTCCGAATATAGAATCAGATAACACAGTCAGGGTTTACAAGCCGTAAAACCAACTGACAATTCTGCCCTGAACGACAATACTAGAAAAAAATGTGAAGGAAGACAACTCTATGGACGTTTTAAACGACTAATAAGCAGCATCTCACACAAGAAAACTTGGGCGTGGCTAAGAAAGGGAAACCTTAAGGGAGAAAATGAATTTCTTTTAACAGTAGCACAAAACAACGCCCTAAGGACCAACCATATCAAAGTTAGAATAGATGTGATGCAAGAAAACAGCAAATCCAGGTTATGTGGTGATAGTGACGAAACGATCAATCATACAATAAACGAATGCTGCAAATTGACACAGAAGGATTATAAGACTAGACACGACTGGGTGGGCAAGGTGATCCACAGGGAATTCTGCAAAAAACTTTTATTTGACTATACGAACAAATGGTATATGCACAACACAGAATTTGCACTGGAGAATGAGACTCAAAAACTCCTTTGGGATTTTAACAAACAAACGGATCCCCTAAACTCAGCCAGACGAAAAGACTTTATAATAATCCACAAAAAAGAGATTATTCAGACCACAGCAGTGTTAAGATCGGCTAGAATATCGAGAAGTGTCCTGGAGACCAGTGGACTCCGGAGGAGATTTGCTGTCTGTCTACCTCGACCTTGCTTGAGAATTGAAAAAGCTGTGGAACATGAAAGTGACGATTTTACCAATTGTGATTGGTGCTTTTGGTACAATAACTAAATGATTATTGAAAGACCTGGAGGACTTGGAAGATGGCGGACGGGTAGAGACTATCCAAATGACAGCATTACTGGGAACGGCCAGAATACTGAGACAAGTGCTGGAGACTTGAGGAGACTTGTTGTCACTCAAACTCCAGAGAAAAACCATCAGCTAATACTTCTGTGAAAAACTCTAAAGGAGTTATTGATAATAATAGCAAAAAGAGAACTTGCAAAATTGTGGAATTGTGACAATTATACCAGTCGTGATTGGTGCTTTTCGTACAGTCACCAGAGGATTATTAAAGGGACTAGAGGACTTGGAGGTTGGAGGACGAGTAGAGACCATCCAAACTACTACATTATTGAGGACGGTCAGAATACTGAGAAAAGTCCGGGGAGACTTGAAGAGCCTTGCTGTCACTCAGACTCCAGTGGAAGACCACCAGGTAACACTCATGTGAAAAACTCTCAAGGTGTAAAAAATAAAGAAAATTATAATAATAATAATAATAATAATAATAATAATAATCAACAAAAAAAAGAGATTTTGCAAAATTGTCGACTTTGCTGTCTCGGCTGATCACAGAATAAAATTGAAAGAATATGAAAAGAAGGATAAGTACCTCGACACTGCTAGAGAATTGAAAAAGCTGTGGAACATGAAAGTGACGATTGTACCAATTGTGACTGGTGCTTTTGGCTCTGTAACTAAAGAATTATTAAAAGGCCTGGAGGACTTGGAAGTTGAAGGACGAGTGGAGACCATCCTAACGACAGCATTATTGAAGACGGCCAGAATACTGGGAAGAGTCCTGGAGACAGGAGGGGACTTGCTGTCACTCAAACTCCAGTGAAAAACTATCAGCTGAAGTTGATGTGAAAAACTCTAAAGAAATAATAATAATAATAATAATAATAATAATAATGTCTGCTTTCGCTTTTCTGAATTGATCTTCGGTAGAAGATGTCACCCAGGTGACATAGTGGTCGAATTCCTTACTTTATTGCCATTAATTTCTTTAGACGTGGATTTATTGCAAAAGACGTCGATTTTACGAACGAACATACCATATTCAAACCAGAGAATTGATAGCAAATGGTGTTACATCCACTGCCCTTCATTACATATGCACAACATATTCGCTTATATAATTCATTAATCAAACATCTGATAGAGAGTCTCAAGTCCCATAGCTTTGGGGAATTTGGAGTTCTCCTTCATTGCCATTATTCGTTAGTCTGTTCTGACCCGGTGCGGTAGCACTTGTTCGGTTTTAAACTTTTGGTCATATAGACCATGTTTAATGAAAGTGAAAAACATTAAACCGGGGGTAAAAACAAAACAAAAAAAAAAGCAAAGCAAAAAAAAAAGCAAAGCAAAAAAAAAAAACAAACTATTTATGCTGGATACCAATAATTGAAACTATTTAACAATATGCTAACAAAGAAACCCTGTCTCATTGAAAGAAATTACCGACAAATTATTTGTTTAAGTCATAAATGTCTATTCTTTACCTATACACAGACTTTGGCCTTAAATAGCCCACAAGGGTTGAAATGTCATAAAACCCAACCAACCAAACAATAAATTATATATATATATATATGTGTGTGTGTGTGTGTTTGTGTGTGTGCGTGTGTGTGTGTGTGTGTGTGTGTAAGCAGAGTTTGGCATTTAATAATCTACAAGGGTTGATATGCCGTAAAAGACAAGTAACCATTAAATCTTAAAGAATAAATAAGATCACCACTCAGTGTTTCTCTATTTTCGAACTTCAGGAGAGCTAGCATTCAGCACGTCTAACTAGTTTACTTAAGGATCTAAGATCGGGAACCTCTGGTTTGTGAATTTTTTCTCCAGTTTTATCTCATATCTCTTACACTTGATTAATATTGTGATGTTATTGAGGATGATACACACACACACACACACACACACACACACACACATATATATATATATATTCCTCCCTCTCTCTTTCTCAATATATATATATATATATATATATATATATAGTATTATAATTGTTTATGGTTATCACAAGGTCACATGGTGTGTGAATGGTGGACTAAATTTTACGGTCATTAAATTGTGCTCAACGTCAATGATACAGCATATATATATATATATATATATATATATATATATATATATATATATATATATATATATATATATTCCTCCCTCTCTCTTTATCAATATATATATATACATATACATTCAATTTATATATATATATATATATATAAATATATATATATATATATATATATATATATATATATATAACGTTAAACGTTTTGGTTGTTAAATGTGAAACCATTCAATTCGTGAATGTGAAAATAACATTTCCTAATAAAGTTTGTGTTTTCATATTCAAAAATTAAATGTTTCCCATTTAAAAGACCCAAATGTTTGATGTGTGCAGTAAATAAAACCACCTGCAAATCTTGTATTTTCCATATTTGTAGACTCACACACGCAGCACCAATACTCACGCATCCCGATATATATATATATATATATATATATATATATATATATATATATATATATATATAACCGTTAAGTAGTGGTTCCTGTTAGTGTCACATCTATCGGTCAACCGGAAGAGTTTTATGATTTACTCTCTTAAAAACCAATAAACTCTGTGCTGGATAGAATTGGTAAATTAACATAAGCTCACTTGAAACCATTTAACTGTGTGCAAACAAATGGATTCTGGTTTCTTTGAGAGCAGTTATCAAGGAACTATTCGCTTACAAATCATTTAATATAAATGTATTAACGAGATTTCGCATTAAATAACCTACAATGGTTGATATGCCATAAAATCCAACCAAACCAAAACATATACATTTAATATATATATATGTATATATATATATATATATATATACAAAGATGATTTGGCATTAAATAACCGACAATGCTTGGTATGCCATGAAACCTAACCAAATCAAATCCTATATATTTAATATATATGTATAAAGAGGATTTGGCATTAAATAACCAACAATGGTTGATATGCCATAAAACTAAACCTAACCAAATCCTATGTATTTAATATATTTGTATAAAAAAGGATTTAGCATTAAATAGCCTACAAGGGTTGATATGACGTAAAATACAAACAAACAACCAACAAATCTTCGTCGTAATGAGTATGACATTAAATTGTATCGGTTGTCCCACCAGACAGGACTTGACGCAAAGTCTTTTTTTTTATTATAGGGGTTTTAGGGAAGTAGAAGATCGGGCAGGAGCCGAGACTCATACCCTGCTAGACTATGCTTGTAATAGACTCACGAGATACAATGTGAGCCAGCTGACCCTGCTGGACTTGAACTCCCAAGATTTAAAGCGAGTCCGGCACGTATGCCTGTTCATACCTAAACTAGATCACTGTGTTTAGGAGCTATGCTGTGCAATCAATGTTATTCCTCCAACCGGAAGCTGGGGGCCATTCAGCCTGGAATCAGATATTGGTCTTGGTCTTGGGCCTCCGTCAGGGCCAGGAAATTGCATCTGATGGTTATCCTCCAGTCCTGTTGCTGGAGGAGTGTGGAGTCTGCCTTGATATCTATTACTGCCAGATCCACTCTGACCCGGAGCAGTAGATCTTTTTTGAAATCTATTAATGGATTAAATAGGAATAAGGTCAAACATGCAGAACACTACCACTACATATTATCAATTATAAAAAAAAATGTGAATGTAAGCCAGACGAAAAACCTAGAGTTTCACGGCTATGTCTTCACGTCTGATTCATTCGATTGAGCCTCTTTTTTGTTAAAGTAACGTACTTTTAAATTGGCTTTTTTTTCTGGGTTTCCTTCGTGCACTGCTGCTGTTGCATTGAGTACTTCTTGCAGATTTTCCTATTTGCATATATATCATCATTTTCATCATTGTGTGCCTCTGGTACGGATTTCCCTGACCCTCTCGCGCCATTCCTCCCTATCGTCCGTCGTTCTAATCAAATCTTCCATGCTACATCCTGTATCAGTATAGAGCTGTTTTAACGGCATGTAAACTCGTCTAGGATTATATGTATATATAAATATATAACCATCAAGGCTAACACACACACACACACACACACATATATATATATATATAATGTCCTTATTTCGCACTGCTAGCACGGATCTCCCTTATCCTCTCTCGCCACCCGTCTCTATCGTCCATCACTCCCAGCTGGTCCTCCATGCTACATCCGGTATCGACACAGAGGTTTTGTATATAGCTTCTTGCTAGTCGTCCAACCTTTGCTCCTCTATGTGAAGGGGTGCATACGAGTACATCGCTTATGAGTTCTGCCTTACTTCTCCAGCAGTGTCTCGCTTGTCTTACTCGTCTAGTTTAAATAGTTTTCGAGATAGGTGGTAGTTGTCCGTACAGCAGCTGCTTTGTGGGATGGTGCCTCCAGAACTTGATCAATACATCTCACAGCATTCTTGTGTATTTGCCATCAAGCTTAAAACCTACGATGAATAAAATAGAATTCGATTCAGGTATTAACATATTAAACATATTCAATAACTAACCCCACCACACATTCTAAGTAAATGAGCTAGCTATATGTGATTTAAAAAAACATTTCAAATAAATATAAAAAATCACTGAAACCCACTGCAACATACCATCAAACACAACCACTGTAGGCGACCAGCTAAATGGTCGAAAGCGCTTGGGCTAGTATGGAGCGCTTTTTTCGCCACCTCGACCCAAACATAAGAAAAATGAGAAGAGTTGAAGGTTTCTTTGTAAAGATACTAATAGGAAAATACACCACAGTCTTGAAGAATACATGCTAAAATATTGAATTGCTGTCCACGCACCCACAATGTATATATATATATTGTCTGTGGATGACAATATATACGCTCCCCGATGGGGGTTGAGCACTCTGGCGAAGGAATTGTCGGCCCCCACCCGCATAATGCAAAGCTCTTCGAAAGAATTGAGCACTCCGGTAGCCGATTGGGTATAAAAATGTAAACAAATGGACGCTGCTGCTGCTGTTGCTACATAATACCTTAAAATTACGCTCGTTGGCCGAGCGGTCTGAGACTTAGTCTAACGCAAAGTTGGATGGGTTTCGATCCCGGCTTTGAGCGTCCTACGTGTCTTGCCACCCTGAAAAGTTCTGATAGAACTAAACAGTCTTTTTGTGGATGACTCTATATATATATATATATATATATATATATCAATTTTACCACGAATGTTAAGAAAGGTGCTGGAGTCGGTAAACGGTATCATCATAGGAAATACACTTGGCTCGCCGAGTTCAAATTCTCCACTTGGCAGTTTGCATTTCACATAAGGAAAGGTGAAAATATAACATTTCTCACTCCAGCAACGTGTAAATAGTAGGTTATACTGGGCTATTTAACCTTGGTATTGCAATAGGCCTAACAAAAGGAAATCTGTATATTCAAACCTGTTCAAATCCGCTTAAAAAGAAGAATGACCAAGTATCAGATATTACACGTACCGAGAGGTTGGTATATATATATATATATATATATATCCAAGAAGCAATATGCATCTAAAAAGGAGAAAAAAAAAACAAACATAAATAAAATAGCGTTTAATACAGGCACCAACATATTAAATGTTTTTAATAACTAAAATCCCTCACTCTATAAGTAAACTGTTTTCTTTTTTTCACAACCAAACGTTTTAAAACAAAATGCTGAAAACGTTCCAGCCGACAACTTCAAAACAAAACACTACAAATAATTAAAACAATAAAAACTCAAACTGTCCACTCAAAACTACACTACCCATGATGACGACTAAAAGGTCGAAAGTGCTTAGACAGAAGATATGGGATAATTCCTTTACCACCTAGATCCCGACACAAGAAAAATTACAAGGAGACTTTAAAAAATAAAATTGAAAAAAATAAACTAACAATGTTCCATCGTCTTTGACAAAATTTGTTTGAATAACAACTCACTGCCTAAATATACACTCATCGATATATATATATATATATATATATATATATATATATATATATATATATAATGTATTTATGTGTGTGGGTGTTAGTGTTTGAAAGCAAACGCATTTAACACCAATATGAACTTAAGCTAAAAATAAGAACTTTCGCTCTATTTGTCTTCATGCCCCTGTCTGATGGCAAAACCAGCGGTTGGCGCCAGGAGTGGGCCGTACCACCTTAGGCACGGAAACTGTGGCGTCACCTCTGGTTAGCAGCTGATGAGGACAGGGTATTGCAAGTGTTCTCACACGTTGTATAATATATACATATATATATATATAAGTAAAGTTGGTGACCTTAATCGAGGGTGACCCGACCAGAAGGCTCCCTTTTCGATAGCTACTACACCAAGGTGTCAGGGTGGGCGCTACTCCTTTCCCTGGATTTCTCCACTTTAACCTCAATCCGTACCTTATAATGCTGAGTGTTAAGCAAGGAGGCATCATGTACCATTTTTAAAGTCTTTGGTATGACTCGACCTGGGATTGAACCCAGCTCTCCCTGGCCATTGGCGAACACTCTAACCATATATATATATATATATATGGACCCCCACACATGGCCGTGCAAAAGCAGGACGACCAGCACGAACATACATTCAGCAACTATGTGAGGATACGGGATGTTGTCCTGAGGACATGATGATAATGATGATGTATATATATATATATATATATATATGTGCCTGTGCGTGTGTAAAATGACTGACTAACCATGAAGCTGAGTAGGTTTAAGCTTAAATAAACCGGAAATGAAGAGGACTAGAGGAAAAAAAAATTGAATTGTTCCAAATCGTTTTTTCTGTATGCACAATTATTTTTGACCGCACTTCTTTAATTTTGCCGCTTTTTTTAATACTTGGGATATTATTGATATTTTGTTTCCCAAGTAAACGAAAATATTCTGAAGTAATTATTGTCACAATTTTAAATTTCTCTCTCTCTCTCTCTCATCCCCTCTCTCTTTCTCTTTCTCTCTCTCTCTCTCTCTATCTATCTCATATGGTCTCAAAATAACAATATATATTTCTATCTATCTGACTAGTCTTAACTATCTATCTATCTATCTATCTTAATATACGAATCTAGAACTTTGTTCATTTTAAGCACACACACACACACACACACACACACACACATATATATATATATTAAAACCGGCTCATTAGCTATTGGGAAGAACGTTTACCAATGGTCCGGGAGACATGTGTTCAATCCCAGGTCGCGTCATGCCAAAGACTTAATAAATGGTACTTAATACTTCCTTGCTTAACTTATATAAGGTACATATCAAGTGTAAAGTGGAGCAATCCAGTGAAAGAATAGCGCCCTCCTCCACACCTCGGTGTAGTAGCTATTAAAAAGGGAGCCTCCTGGTCACCCTCGACTACGGTCGTCAACTTTACTTACTATGTATATATATATGTGTGTGTGTGTGTGTGTACGTATGAGTGGGTGTGGGAGTATGTGTGTGAGGTTGGTCAGTTTGGGTAGGGGTGCAAAAGCAGAAATTCCTAACTATTGATGTGTCGAAAGTGAACTGGAAAGGCCCAAAACTACAAGAAATTTGAGATCTGTCTCTAAAGAAATTTGGGTAGGGTAATGATTTTTTAAAAATTCTAATTTTAATGATAAAGGAAAGTATATATATATATATATATATTAAGAAAAAGGAACGCAAATGAATTTAAATGTGGTATTTTACATTTCATTTCATTATACTCAACACGTGTTTCGGATTCGCGCTTTTTCTTCAGGAGACAGATAATGTATTTGTTTAAATAAAGGGTTTGATACTTACATTTCATAATCGTGTAACGCTGCCAGCACGGATCTCCCTGATCCTCTCTCACCATCCGTCACCATCGTCCATCACTCCCGAGAGGTCTTCCAGGCTATATCCTGTATCGGCACCCAACTGCTGTATATAGGTTCTAACTGGTCGTCCAACCTTTGCTTGTCCATGTGATGGGGTCCACAGGAATATTATCACTTATAAGTTAATCCCCACTTCTACAGCATGTCTGGTCCGTCTAATATTGATAGTTTTTGTGATGGGTGGCGGGTGGCCGTACAGCAGTTATTTTGTGGGGTGTTGCCTTCAGGAATTGTTCAATACAACCCGTAGCATTCCTGTGTAACTGCCGTCAAGGTTTTTCTTCTTACGTTTTGTTAGCGTCCATGTTGTGCATCCATATAGCCGGACCGCTGCTTGTAATAAAACTGCGTTTTATATATATATATATATATAGAGAGAGAGAGCGTGTGTGAGAGAGCGAGAGAGAGAGAGAGAGAAAGAGAGAGAGAATTTTTCTTTAGATAGATATTTAGATCCCTAAGAGGCTTAGATAGATAGATAGATAGATAGATAGATAGATCCATTATTTATAGAGATATGTAGATAGATATATTTTGAATTTGGGTTGAATGCTAAAAACTATTGATAAACTACAAAAAATGAGGTCCCAGCGTTCTACAAAACAAGTGCTGTATAGCCACTAACCTCCCATCTCCCAAAGCATCCAAATAAGACGAATGAGACCTGCTGGGCCCTGCAGGGGAAAGTGAGGACGAACTCATCAGCGACGTTCTGTTATGAAAACCTACAAATGGACATGCTTGTGTTGGCAGCATAGCAATGATTTACAAATATCAGCTTTGTGTGGACACTAGATATTATCTAAAGAACCGGACAGGATCACGGGACGATAGGTTCGGACGACGATAGCCACACAGAAAAATAATGAGAGAGAGAGAGAGAGAGAGGGAGAGAGAGAGAGAGAGGAAAGTTCATGCTATCAACAAGCACTAATGACGAGATGTCTTTATTTGACGGACACTTAAGGTGATCAAATAGTTATTGGGCCGGACACTTATATCCTGTTGCCTCAAGCTTTATTAAGTAAGAGGCACTTCCCTAAAAAATTGTATTTGTGTTAAGGATAATGAAAAATATCTATCCATCTATCTATCTCAGCATGTTCAGAACTCTCTCTCTCTCTCTCTCTCTCGACCTAATAAGATGTGTCTTCGCCAATGGCCCGGGAGACCGGGGTTCAGTCCCAGGTCGAGTCATACCAAAGACTCAAAAAATGTTACTTGATACCGCATTGCTTTGTACTCAGCACTATAAGGTCATTATCAAGGGTAAAGTGGAGCAATCCAGGGAATGGTGTAGAGCCTTTCCCTACAACTCGGTGTAGTAGCTAATGAAAAGAGAGCCTTCGGGTCACCCTCGATGAAGGTCGCCAACTTCACTTTAACTTACTTATATATATATATTTATTCGTATTCAATATTTATCAACTTGTTTTTAATTTAGGCAAGCTATTGTCAGACGAAAATTAGAAAATGAATATAATCTAGATCCTACTGTCTAGATAGATAGATAGATAGATCAACATCTCCAAAAATAAGAAAAATGATAAACCAAGAAAATGCAAATATATATATATATATATATATATATATATATATATATATATATATATTGTGTGTGTGTGTATTGTGTGTGTGTGTGTGTATTTATTTGATTTTAGTTTTCATCCAATTGTTTTGAATTTAGGCAAGCTATTGTCAGACGAAAATTAGAAAAAGAACATGTTGTAGAGCCTACTGGATAGATAGATAGATAGAGAGATCAACATTTTGAAAAATAAAAAATGATAAACCAAGAAAATGCAAGTATATATATATATATATATATATATATATATATATATATATATATAATGATAATGATGATAAATAAATATATATTATATATATATTTAATCCATGGAAAATATTATTCTGCAACCTAAGGTTTCTTGAAGTTTATAACAACATTCATCAGGCAGTTAAGAAGATGGAATGAAATTGAAAATCGAAAATGCGACAAAATACAGACAAAATCGAAAATGTGACAAAAAGTCGTTAAGATTTCGTTTGTGTGTGGTTGTATATATATATATAAATATATGTAATGTGTGTTCGTTTGTGTGTGGTGGTAAGTATGTGTATATATATATATATATATATAGTGTATGTGTGTTTGTGTGTGTATATGTGTGTGGGTGAGGGTGTGTGGGTTTGTACAAGGGTCATATAAAAAATAAGGGAAATGTTGTTGAATCATTTCATTGAATTCCTATACATAAACGTCGATAAAAAAAATAAACGTATTATTTAGAAATAGTTATTCAATCACCCACTCTTCTCTCTTCACTTGAAAATAGGTTTGTCAGCAAATATTAGGTAGCTCAAAAGATTAAACCTTTTGAAATTTACAGAATGTGTGATATCAAGGGAGAAGCATATATTAGTCAAAACAATATTTACAAATTGGGCTTAACATTGCTTTGCCACTACGAGCCTTAGGCGAAAAGACAATCCAAGGAGTGTAAAATACACAGACTCACCGGTAAATAAAAGGTTTTGTGCGCAGTAGTCAGTAAAGAAGATCATGTTCAGGGAGATAAAACGTACACATGGACATGCTTGTGTTGGCTGCATAGCAAGGATGTACATATATCAGCTTTGTGTGGACACTAGATATTATCTAAAGAACCGGACAGGATCAAGGAACGATAGGTTCGGACGACGATAGCCACACAGAAAAAGAATGACAGAGAGAGAGAGAGAGAGAGAGAGAGAGAGAGAGAGAGAGAGGAACTTCAGGCTATCAGCACGCACTAATGACGAGATTACTTTATTTGACGGACACTTAAGGTGATCAAATAGTTATTGGGCCGGACACTTATATCCTGTTGTCGCAAGCTTTATAAAGTAAGAGGCACTTCTCTAAAAAAATTATAACTATGTTAAGAATAATGAAAAATATCAATCTATCTATCTATCTATCTATCTAAGCATGTTCAGAACTCTCTCTCTCTCTCTCTCTCTCTCTCAAATGTTCAAGGAGATAAAATGACACATCTCAATTGATTTCCTTAAAAAAAGATGCAAGCGTAAACAGTGCCAACTCATTTTTTCATGTTAATCACTGAATGTCTCTCCTATCTATCTATCTATCTATCTATCTCTGTGTGTGCGTGTATGTGTGTGTATGCGTGTGTGTGTGTGTGTTCACTGGTGTTGTGAAAACTTTTTAGCCTAGCCATAGAGAAAATACTCTTTATTTGATTATATAATTGATTGATTAATTTTAACGGCATGTAAAATCGTCTTGGATTTTATATATATATATATGTATATATATATATATAGGTATATGTATATATAAATATGTATCCGTCAAGGATTACATTTATATATATATATATATATATAATCATTATGTCGCGCTGCTAGCACGGATCTTCTTGACCCTCTCTCGACACCCGTCTCTATCGTCCATCAATCCCAGCAGGTCCTACAGGCTATATCCTGTATGGGTACAGAGCTGTTGTATATAAGTTCTAGCTGGTCATCTAACCTTTGCTGGTCCATATAAAGGGGTCCACAGGAGTACATCGCTTTTGAGTTCGTCTTGACTTCTCCAGCAGTGTACAACATGTCTGGTTCGTCTAACTTGGATAGTTTTCGTGATGACCTTATAGCTGTTGTTTTTTTGGGATGTTGCCTTCAAGCCTTGTTTAATATTGCTCGCAGCATTCTTGTGTAATCGTTGTCAAGCTTTTTCTCCATATGCTTCGTTAACGTCCATGTGGTTTATCCATAAAGCAGTATTGATTCGACCGCTGTTTGTTAAAATATGACTTCCAAATGACCGATAGCTCATCGATAGCTCTTCATGCCTTTGCTAGCTTCGCGTTGATGTCATTGTCGGTTGATGAGACGCTGCTTCTGAGGTAGGTGAACCTGTCCATTAGTTTCTGAGAACCACACTTTAGAGTGGAAATGTCACCACTTTGATTAAAGCACATGAATTCTGTTTTGTCTGCGTTGACATGGAAGCCTATGCCACCCGCTGCTCGTTCCAGACTATATAGCAGAGATTCGGCGCAGGCGGGTGAATTTGCCAGGACACGATCAAATGTCAAACAGTTAATTTTGACCCATAGATAAGACCCAGACTAAAAAAGATTGATGAATATATAGACAGAAAGATTTGAGAAGTTTGGTTAAAGACTATGGGACACTGCTTTTTTATTATCGTATTTGTATTAACAATGTGGTTTTTCCTTTTGATGAATGAAAAATCTCATTGCTACTGTAACATAGTTTGGTTGTGTTTGGTTTGGTTTTATGATATATCAATCATTATTGGTTATTGTTATGGCCCTGGAAGGTGTCACAAAGAGAACAGAAAACCACGGTTATAGTATAGGTATATATTTACAAGAACAAAGGATGGTTAAAGAATATAGGACAGTAAGCTAGTTCGCATAACCGCGCCGGGGCGAGGTTAGCTTCCGGATCTAGACTGACTTCGTATTGCTGCGTTTCTGGTATTATTGAGATTTGTTGAACCCTTTAGTTGATGATTCCGCCACAACAGTTGTTTAACTTCAAATCATGTTGATATATATATATATATATATATATATATATATATTCAATATATATGATTTGTAAGCAGATCTTGTAGATACAAAAAGTAAGATAATGAAACAGTTCTATTTCAATTCAATTTAGCATAAGCCAATAATGTTAAATGGGTTCAAGCATTGCCATTTGTTACAACCAACTCAATTAAACATCAATCATTTGTTTACAGTTAAATAATCAAACAGTTCTATTTTAAACAATTCAATCTAGAATAAGTTATTTGTTTGCATTTAATTTAAATTTCAAACAGTTCTATTTGACCCATAGATGCGACCCTATCAGGTGGTACTATTCTTGGTCAGAGTGGACATAGGAGTAATCGCAATAAAGCGGTACTCTGCATTCCCTAAAGTTTCAGCATTACTGGAGCCTCACTATGTGATAGTTTAGTGTCATATACAGGCCACTTGTTGAGGAAGTCGTACCCCTCTGCAGAGATGTAGTTGGTGTATTATTATACTGTCCAACTGACGGGGCTTCACAGTAACATGATTTTCATATTAAAATTTTGAACTGGTAACTTTAGAATGCAGGTTTTGAAATTCCATCAAGATTACATGCCGCAAATGCAAACAATGTGGTCCTGTCAACTGGGACTGCAGAATACACTGACCGCTTCTCTGCAGAGGGGACAAGACCCCCCACCATAAGTGTCTTGGATATGGCAATAACCAATCTAATCGTGAGGTTCCAGTAATGATGGAGCTTTGGGGAATGCAGAGCACTCCTTCATTGCCTTCGCTCCCCGGTCCACTCTAGCTCGGAGTGATAGGACCTGAAGGGGTCCTATCTATAGTTCAAATAGAGCTAAACTGCTTACTTATGCTAAACTGTTTGAAATATTACTTCTTTGAAATTTAACTGTGTGTGGACAAAAAGTATACTTGTAATAAGATGAATTATGTGAAATAGAACTGTTTCACTAAACTGAATAGCTTGAAATGGAAATTTTTTTAACAATTAAACTGTGAACTTACATTTAAACTACGTACTTATGCTAAACTGCATTGTTTATGATTGAACTGTTTTTGTATGCTAAACTGAATTGTTTGAAATGGAACTGTTTTTTACGCTAAACTGAATTGTTTAAAATAGAATTGTTTTGATATAGAACTGTGTATAAACAAAATCTGCGCTTATACTAAACTGAATTGTTTGAAAAACAACTGTTTGACTAAAGTGAATAGCTTGAAATAGAAATGATTTTGACTATTAAAATGTGTACTCATCCTAAACTGAATTGGTTAAAACAGAACCATATTTACCAACCCCTCCGCTCGGGCAAGATATGATATTAGGTCAATTTTTAAGCTGAGTTTTACAGGTTTGAATTCAGAGTTTTCCTTCTCCTAGACTAGTTGCCTCACCAAGGCTGAAGATCCTAGTCTGTCATACTATTTACCCCAAGCTGGAGGGAGAATAATTGGATTCATACCTTTCCCAAGGGTATTAGAGCTATGTGAAATCCAATCAGTCTTGTCCAGTATTTGAAATCGTGTCACCGTGTCTATTTTCTACGACGATAACCATTACACGACGGGCACCTCCTGTTTAAAAAAGAACTGTTTGCATAAAAATGGATTTGGTGTTAAATAACCTATAAAGGTCGATATACCATAAAACCCAAACAACCTACCAACGAATCCCCTGTGGTGTAGCTGCTAACGTGCAGGGCAATAGAATCGTAGTAAAACAAGTACATTGCAGCGGGTAAAACAAGTGGTAAAACAAGTACATTGCAGCTGGTAAAACAAGTGCATAGCTGCTGGAAGAGATTACTTCGAAGGGGACTAGAGTTTCATGTGTGTACTATCAATAAAAGTCTGGAAACTTATTTAATGATCCTCGTATATATATATATATATATATATATATAAATGCTCTATTATCGATATTGATCACTATTAAACAATTACTGATTGCATGATACACAGGGTCACAGACTATACCATGTAGTATATATATATGTATATATATATATATATATATGGTGCCTTCAATAAGTTTCCAGACTTTTTGTACAGGCATTTAAAATTGTCGCTGACTCTTGAAAATCCATCATCTTATTGCTATACATCTTATGAGATGATTGACCAATTTTCATGATTTCAGGTTCAAATGAACAGCTACAGCAGGAATACACCCTACTAAAGCCTAATTATCACAGCTGGCGAATTTTAAAAATGCAATCTGGACTTTAGAAGAACGATATGCAATAAAATTCTGTTTTACATCTGGAAAAAATGCCATGCGATGAAAGCTGGATCAACTGCTATAACCCAGAGACCAAGAGACAGACTTCCCAGTGGAAGCGTGCTGGCTCTCCCAGACCCAAGAAGGCTACACAGAGCAAATCCACCCACAAACTTTGATGGTCCCTTTTTTGACAGCACTGGCATGATCTACATGAACTGGGTTCCCATTGGACAATCAACAAGGAATACTATGTTGAGGTTTTAAGGGAGTTCAGGGAGAGATTCCTTCGGAAGAGGCCAACACTCTTCAAATCGGGTCAGTGGCATTTCCACCAGGACAATACACAAGTCCACAACTCCATCCGTGTCACAGACTATTTGACCAAGATGGGCATCAAGGCATTTCCTCAGCCTCCCTATAGTCCAGACCTTGCTCCCTGTGATTTTTGGTTATTCCCTAAGCTCAGAGGCTGTCGTTGTGAGACAATTGAGGAGATGAAAGAGGCTGTGACGAAGGTCATTGATGTTCACATAAGAGGACTTCCATGGGGCATTCCAAAGGTTGTTGGAACGGTAAAACAAGTACATTGCAGCTGAAGGAGATTACTTCGAAGGGGACTAGAGTTTCATGTGCGTACTATCAATAAAAGTCTGGAATCTTATTTAATGATCCTCGTATATATATATATATATATATATATAAATGCTCTATTATCGATATTGATCACTATTTAACTATACTGCAACCTTTTGTCCTCCATTAAACTCACTAAGTTAGCTTGAAAGAACCATATGGTTAGAGTGTTTGCCAATGGCCCGGGAGACTTCGGTTCAATCCCAGGTCGAGTCATACCAAAGACTCAAAAAATGGTACTTGATGCCTCCTTGCTTAACACTCAGCATTATGAGGTGCGGATCAAGGGTAAAGTAGAGCAATCCAGGAAAAAGAGTAACGCCTTCCCCTAAAACTTGGTGTAGTAGCTATTGAAAAGGGAGACTGGGGGTCACCCTCGACTATAGTCGCCAACATTACTTACTTTTTTAAATATACACTGTCATTCACAGACAGTTTCGTTGTACCATTTCATCTTCAATGCGGCTAGACCCGCGTAACTCTTCAAGCCGAGATCGAAACCCAGCTGACTGTATAAATTACCATAGAGCCATCGTTAATCACAGCGTAAGTGAAGGAATTTTTTTATATAAAATCTTTTTATATATGCGTTATCGACAACCGGAGTGCTCAGTTGATGAGAAGAGCTTTGCATTTCAGCAATGTGATAACCAGCAATTTCCCAACCCGCATGCTCAACCGAAGGAGAACTCACACACACTCACACACACTCACACACACACACAAACACACACTCTCACACACACACACACACACACACACTCACACACACACACACACACTCACACACACACACTCTCACACACACACACACTCACACACACTCACACACTCACACACACACACTCACACACACACACACACACACACTCACACACACACACTCACACACTCACACACACATGCACACACACACACACACACACACACATATATATATATATTTGGGGCTGAAGTTATCGCATTATCCAGTTTGGTTAAAGTCTATGGGGCATAACTTTTTATGATCGAATTGATTTTTTATTTGGTTATTCTTTTTGCCGCTAACTTTTTTTGTGTATAGGGGGGGTCTTCTTGGTAGAATGATTAAAGCGCTGGCCTGCGGAATCTTAGTAAGCGAGTTAGAACTTCAGTCGTGCTTATATATTCATTTCCGTACAAACCCCCTTGCGAAAGGTATGAACCCCCTTATCTTCCCAGCTATGCGTTCAATAGTATCACCACTGTTCTTCCAGAAGGATGGTTCTGGCAATACATAACCCACTAAGGTAGATATGCCATTAAACAAAGAAACATAAACCAAACCATGTAACTTTTTGGGTAGTACATTTAATAGCGAAAATCATTTAAAAAAACAAACCTTGAAGCAATCGGTATTAAAAATAAACAACCAAACATAGATAAAATGACATTCAACATAGGTACGAACATATTAAACACCTTCCCCAAAAAACGTGCTAACAAATGCCCTCCACACAATTGTAAAACACTTTCAAGAAAATAAATTTCGCATCCACATCAAACAAAAACGAATACTTACAAAAGAAAAATGTAAGGTTCCCCTCCCCCTAAAGATGATCAATCGATATGATCGAAAGCACTTGTAAACAGAACCTTGGGCTAATTTTCTATCAAATGGGCGCTGATATAAAGAAAGCAGCCAGAAAGAGAGAGAAATAATCAGATAAAAAAAAGGAATGTTATGTCGTCTTTAATCAAACGGGAATAAGCAATATATATATATATATATATATATATATATATATGCATTGTTTATAGAAGTTCGATATATATATATATATATATATATATATATATTATCAGCAAAAAAATGTTCCGCTGTATCACAACTCTTCATAGTTAGATTCACGAGATGCTTTAAACAGGGATCAAAACCCGGCTGAGATATATATATATATATATATATATATATATATATATATATATATATATATATATATATATATATATATATATATATATATATATATATATATATATATATATATATATATATATATATATGTGTGTGTGTGTGGATAAATACATAGATAGACAATGAACAGACTGATATATATATAAGTAAGTAAAGTTGGCGACCATAGTCGAGGGTATCCCGAAGGCTCCCTTTTCGATAGCTACCAAGGTGTAGGGGAGGGCGCTACTCCTTCCCTGGATTGCTCTACTTTACTCTTGATCCGTACCTTATAATGCTGAGTGTTAAACAAGGAGGCATCAAGTACCATTTTTTGAGTCTTTGGTATGACTCGACCTGGGATTGAACCCAGGTCTCCCGGGCCATTAGCGAACACTCTAACCGCTAGGCCAATGTCCGGTATATATATATATATATACATTATTATTATTTTGTTAAATTAAAACAATGTCTTATTCATCTACTAATTATTTTCTTGACTGTTTTTTTATCTATTTTAATGGCATGCTAATCCATCTTGGGTTATTTCATGCCTACAGGTTATGGAATCGTGTTCATTGTACGTTCATGTTTATATTTTTTATGTTGTTGT
>CAUZXS010002411.1:0-50000 GCA_963585895.1 Sepioteuthis lessoniana | reverse complement strand
CATATCGACCATCATAGGTTATTTAATGCAAATCCTGTTTATACATATTAAATACGTATAATTTGATTTGGTTTGGTTTTATAGCATATCAACCATTATTCGTTATTTTGTGCGAAATTCCCTTTTACATATATGTTAAATATATATAATTGGGTCATTTGGCCTAATGAGTAGAGTATTCGCCAACAGTCCGAGCGACTGTGGTTCAATCCCGGGTCGAGTCATACCAAAGAATCAAAAAATGATACTTGATGCCGCTTTGCTTAACATTCAGCATCATGAGGTAAGGGTCAAGTGTAAAGTGGAGCAATCCAGGCAATGGAATAGCGCCCTCCCCTACACCTCAGTGTAGTAGCTATTGAAAAGGGAGCCTTCGGGTCACCCTCGACTAGGTCGCCAACTTTACTTTATATATATATATATATATATATATATGATTTGTAAACAGTTTTGTATATAAAATTCTTATATAAGCCTAAGCTCTTATCTGCACACAGTAAATGGATTCAAGAATTGCTATATAACAGTGACAATGTAACACCAGTCTTACCCCTCAGCAGGGCAACTGTTGATGAATTCTGCAGCCCCAGCTGAGCGGGCTACATTTTTTGTTGTCTTTTCTTTTTCGAATAATTCTAGTATTTTTCGGTTCGAAAGGTTTTGTCATCACCGATATAAAATTTGGAGGAATTACGCTATGAAAGGTATGTGTGGAAGAGTTCAAGTCCTACCAAAAGGGAACCAAATGATAAAGAGAGTTGAGCAACTAACTGCCCTGTGTGATGAACTGCAAGATCATCATGGGAAATAGCATTTACATTTCCTGCTCTTATGATATTTCCGGCTTGGTCGGGCTGAAAACCTTTCTATTCTATCACATTTGTTATAAAGAAAGAAAGAAAGATAGATAGATAGATAGATATGAACAGACTTGAATAGATAGTGAGAGAGCGAGAGAGACGCACTCACTTAGATAGATAGATAGATAAGTAAAGTTGGCGACCATAGTCGAGGGTGACTCGAAGGTTCCCTTTCAATAGTTACCACACCGAAGTGTAGGGAGGGCACGATTCCATTCCCTGGATTGCTCAACTTTACCCATGATCCAGACCTTATAATGCTGGATGTTAAGCAAGGTGGCATCAAGTACCATTTTCTGAGTCTTTGGTATGACTCGACCGGGGAATGAACTCCGGTCTCCCGGACCAAGGGCGAACACTCTACTCATGAGGCCAATGGCCTGATTTATGAAGTTGACTGAGATTAATATAAATAGACTTAGAGAGATAGATAGAATGATATATATATATATATATATATATATATATATATATATATATATATATATATATATATATATATATATATATATATATATATATATATATATATATATATATATATATATATATATATATATATATATATATATATATATATATATATATATATATAATATATATATATATATATAGAGAGAGAGAGAGAGAGAGAGAGAGAGAGAGAGAGACGTTCTCACATAGATAGATAGATAGATATGAACACTATCAATTTGTCTTCTCTTGTTTAATATTAGCTTTAAGTAACCAAAAATTATTTTTGGCTGAAGGCCATAAATTTTTAGCCCCATGAACTATCAAATTCACTGTTGCAGACCAACTAAATGCTAAACATTGTGATATCAAGAGGTACCAAATTTAATCTGGCTTGTTTTTGGTACAAGACTGCTAGTATGGTCCATTCTGAGAGAAGTAACCTTGATATTCGCTAATAATTGGATGACCAAAAGAAAAATGATAACAAAAAAAAATAAAAATAAAAATAAAAACAAGTTTCAATTAAAGTTATATGTGAACATTTAGTACAGTTTATTTATTAATCTACTTTGCTTTTTTGGGATTAAAGGACAAGGTTATAGTTTGAACATATTGCCGAAATGCATATTTTGAACAACATTTTATTTAAATTCAATTTCAATCAATAACACCTTTAATGTAATTCCCGCCATTTGTGATGCAATGTTCGTACGATAGGTTTTGTGAGATTCACGTAAACCCGCTGTATAAAGTCCACATTAAACTTTCTCACTGTAACATATTCATAATATACAGATGTGTGAACTAGACATAGGGAAACCGAAATACAAATCCGAAAATGCCGACGGGATTGATCATTTTTTCATGATGGCTGCGTATACGTCTCGACTAGTGTGTGTCTCCTTCCCAACAACAAAATGACTTTGTTTCAGATCCGGCCTCGTGAGAAGTTAGATAAATATCAAAAGCCTTTTCTTTGCATTGAATGGTATTCTCTGCCTGAAGAGAGAAAAAAACTGAAAGCATCATGTTACATAGCCAGATATACGGATTTGTGAAATAGACATAGGGAATCTAAAAACACGAAACTTTACGAAATTGGTTCAGGTACGAAACTTTTTATTACCTTTGAGTTTAAAGGTTTTTCGACATGAGGAGAGAGAGACACAATCTTTCTATGATGACTGCTTTTACATCGTCAACTCTCAACCCAACCAACGCGTGGCACCCGTAGGGCACAAAGTCGTCTGGCCTCGCTCAGGTCTGAATCTCGACTCTCTCGTTCGGAGGCAGGAACTCAACTCTCTGCTTTTTCTCAAATCCCAAAATCCTCAGCCCATGCTTCAAGTGCGTGACGTCACTCACATCCACTGGTCCTAATTCTTATCTAGGATTTTTATTTTGACATCTCTGAATGACACATCCTCTCTGCACGCGCGTGAACACCTGCGTTAATGTTGTACCTAACTAACCCATGTGCTAAGCGAAAGGTTCTCAGCCTAACTAAACCGAAAGGCAAGATATATAAAACGAAATCCCTCCGCAATTATATTACATCAATACCTCCCTCAATGTTGAAAAGCTCTTTGGGGCCCACCTGGAATGACGTGCTTTAAAGATATTTGCCATCTTTCCATATGAGCATCCTTCCCGGCCACAGAGAAGTAGCAGTCAGTTTTTTTTTCAACATAATTCATGTTTGGTAAGTAGGAGTTTAAAAAAAATTGTTATTTATAATCAATGGCTCGGGACACTGGGGTTCGGTTCCAGGTCGAGTCATACCAAAGACTAAAAAAATGGTAGTCGATACCACGTATCAAGGTAAAGGTGGAGAAATCCAGAGAAAGGAGTAGCGCCCTCCCCTACACCTTGTTGTAGTAGAAATTGAAAAGGGAGCCTTCGGGTTGCCCTCGACTATAGTTACCAACTATACTTAGTAGTAATATTTCATGTTTGTCAGGACTTTAGTGACCTTACTTTTCGACTTTATAAGTACCTCTATCGACTGATATCCAGCATGTTTTGTAAACAGCAATCGTCGACGATTGCTGATTGCATGAAACCCAGTGTCACTGACAGTACCATGTTATATATATATATATATATATATACACTTGTAAAACATAAATTGACATATATCATACTAATAGGCTGAAATCAATAGCCATTTGTATGCGATAGACAACAACTATGGAAGGCAGTAATTACTTCGGATACGGTTACAAGACTCAGCATTCCTATCCGAGGTCGCGGTTAATCACCAGAAGAAGGCCAGAGGTGAAATTTGGCCGAAACGTAGTGAAGAAGAAACAACACAAAAACTACCAAGTAGGACAAAAAGTCCGCAATAAATAAAAAAATTAATTCTCAGATTAAGAAGCCTCATCTCAAAATGATTCCAATTAAAGACAATTACAAATTCGGTACGAACCCGACTATGGAAGACCAGATAAGGAGAACAAATAATTGGATTTATAAGACCAAAAAATCCAACCTTGATCGCCCTTCGGGGCCCGTGGCCCAGCGAATGGAGGCGTTGTGTCTCTACGGTTCCAGGTGAGCATTGTCAGAAGTTAGCGGTTTCAATTCCTACTCAGGCCGGCCAGAGGTTTACTTGGTCAAAAACGTGGTGCGATAGACAACACCTATGGAAGGCAGTAATTACTGGGGATACGGTTACAAGACTCAGCTTTCCTATCCGAGGTCGCGGTTAAATCACCTGAAGAAGGCCAGAGGTGAAATTTGGCCGAAACGTAGTGAAGAAGTAACAACACAAAAACTACCAAGATGAGGACAAAATGTCCGCAATAAATAGAAAAATTAATTCTCAGATTAAGAAGCCTCATCTCAAAATGATTCCAATTAAAGACAATGGTTTGTTTTAGTTTGATTTCTTTGCTTAATGGTATGTCAAACTACGTGGGTTATTTATTGTCAAAGCTGTCCATGTAGGAGAAGTGTAAGGGTCCTATTTAGTACATAGATAGGGGCGGATAAGGGGTTTCATATATTTACCTAGGGTATTATTGCGAAAGTGAACTCAATAACGCGACTGGAGTTCGAACACACTAACTACGATGTTGCAGTCTAGCACGTTAGCCACTACGCCACGGAGTCTCCCCTTTCATAGTAAGTGATCTTTCCTGTGTGTCCAGACTTTTGCGGACTCCTGCACATTAACGCTTTGCGTTAACATATATATATATATTGTAGGTCATTTAATACCAAATCCTTTTTATGGAGATATTGAATATATCATTTGCAAACACATTTTGTTAATAACATTTTAAACCATGACGGCGCTCATTTTTTCACCCACTTGAAAGCAGTTCTATTTCAAACAATTCGTTTTTGCGTTAGTCAACGAAGTTAAATGGTCCCAAGTATTGCTATGTATCACAAACAATTCAATTAAACAGCAGTCATTTGTTTATACACAGTTAAATGATCGAACAGTTCTATTTCGAACAATTCAATTTAGAATAAATCAGCATTTGTTTACACAGAGAGTTAAATGTAAAAACAGTTTTACTTCATGCAATTTAGTTTAATTATGTAGACAGTTTTATGTTTACTCACATTTAAATATAAAAACCGTTCTATTTTAAATAATTCAGTTTGGCAAAAGTACAACTTGCAAATGTCAAACATTTCTATTTGACCCATAGATAGGATACTTTCAGGTGCCACCACTACGTTTTGGAAACGATGGAAATGAAGGGGCACTCCATATTCCCCAAAGCTCCTGTATTATTGGAGCCTCACCATTGTATTTTTTTGTGTCATAACTGTGACACTCATTAGGGGGTCTTACCCCTCTGCAGAGGTACAGTCGGTGTATTCTACAGCCCCAGCCCACTGGGCAATATGACTTGAATAGTATCACAGCTGTTCGACGAGGATAGTTTGGCATTAAATAATCCTTGAGTATGTCATGAAGCTAAGAGACCGATAACATCGGAGTCGACACATTCGTTTTTCCTTCGCTGTGAGGAAAATATTAATTTTGTCGTCCATTTTACACCGATAAACTGATCTTTACATTCTTCTTTCGAGAGGTAAACGTGGTTTGTCACTGATATCGTACTTAACACAGTTGAAACCCATGAACTACCATCTAAAACCCACAATATAGTCAATGAAAATGTTATCCAAGTATTGATAAACGTTGATGGGTCTAACTTTTTTTACTTTGAAGAATTCAATAACAGATCTGTCTTCAAGTCAGACGCCATTTTGCAGCATAGCCACGCAGCTGTACTTGATCACAAAGGAAATGGGCTGCTTGTTATTTTCTAAACTTTGCTTAGCCTGACGCGTAGGCACATAGGTCGCTTACAATACCTGCCATTCCTTGGTGGGCACCCATTTCAAAAGTGAAGAGGCTTATCGCTGCTTAACTTCCGAGATCTATTTGGTACCGGTGCTTTCAGCATAACTTGACAGTGAATGAATAAATTATGGAATGTTGGTAGACAGGTTCAATATCTACTGCCATGCCATCAACTTTCAACCTGTTACTGACACCGTTAAAAAACAAGGCGTAATATTTTCGATGAGATTCTCGTACGCGATATTAACCTGACGGAAGATTGTGTTCTTTTTCGGAAAACTTATATATGTGTTCTAGTTCGGAAAACTCTATGACAGGTTAATTTATTTTAATCATATTTACCAACCCCTCAACTCGGACAGGATATGACACAAAGTCAATTTTTAAGCGGAGTTTAACAGGTTTGAATTCAGAGTTTTCCTTCTCCTAGACTAGTTGCTTCACCAAGGCTGAAGAACCTAGTCTGCCCTACTATTTACCCATAGCCGGAGGGAGAATAAATGGATTCATACCTTTCCCAAGGGTATTAGTGCTATGTGAAATGCCATCAGGTTCGTCCAGGATTTGAACTCGTGTCGCCGTGTCTATTTCATACGACGATAACCATTACACCACGGGTACCTTCTTTAATTTATTTTGATAGAACGCCAATTCGTGATGGGTTATTGTTATGGGACCATTACCGACCCATTCATGGATTCTTCCAAATTCTATATTAATCGAGAGCCAAGTACTCTCGAAAATTTTGGATTCTCTACCGATATTTGACTGACAAGTAAGCCGAGCTTACGCCACCACTTTTCTCGGTCTTGTTACTTTAATATATCTTTAAACTTATTCTGTGTTCCGAGTTGTCTTTTCGTGGTCCCAACCTGGGTCCACATCAGTTATCTTCTGCGAACAAGTTAGGGAATCGCGTTTATAAAGTTTATCACATTGTCCAAATGAATGCGAATAATCTTCCCTTCATCATCATCATCATGTCATGTCGCCAGCACGGATATCCCTGACCCTCTCTTGCTACTTCTCCCTATCGTTCATCGCCTCTGGGAGGTCTTCAGGGCTGCATCCCGTATCCTCCCAGAACTGATGTATGTATGTTCGAGCTGGTCGTCCTTGTTTTCATCGGCCATATGTGGGGGTCCATAGGAGTACATCACTTATGAGCTCGTCCCAGCTTTTCCAGCAGTGTCCTCCATATCTGGTTCGTATAACTTGAATAATTTTCGTGATGATAGGTAGGTGGCCTTACAGTTAGTGCCTTGTGGGGTGTTGCCTACAGGACTTGTTCAGTATTGCTCGCAGCATTCTTGTGTAATTGCCGTGTAGCTTCTTCTCCAGCCGTTTAGTTAGCGTCCAAATAGTGCAACCATATAGCAGTATCAATACGACCGCTGCTTGGAAGAAAATGTGTTTCATTTTATCGGTCAAGTCTGATTTTCATATGATCGATAGCTTATTGATAGCTGTCCATGCCTTCGTTAGCTGCGTGTCGATGTCTTTTTCGGTTGATGAGACTCTGCTTCCTAGGTAGGTGAACCTGTCAACCAGTTTCAGAGGGCTTCCGGCAAGTGTGGGAATGTCACCTGTTTGATTAAAGCACATGTATTCAGTTTTGTGTGCATTGACATGGAGGCCAATGCCTGCCGCGGCTTGTTCCAAACTATGCAGTTGTGGTTTCGGCTTGGTTGGATGTATATGCCAGAATCGCTATGTCATCGGCGTAGTCGGCGTCGGTAATTGTTTTTGCGGGGTACCTTCTGCTTTTTTTTTTCCAGCTCGAAGCCGTTTTCATTGATTTTATCAATCGATGTTCTAAGCACGATGTCTAGACAGATGATAAAGAGGTAAGGGGTATCGTGTCCCCTTGTAGTACTCCTGCTACAATGTCGAAGTATTCTGTTTCACCATCCGTTGAACGTATAGAAACACCAAAGTGAAAGTTTCCCTTAGTTTAATAATATTTTCAGTAACTTCTCTCAGTCTTTGATTTCGATTCATGAAAGTTAACTGATTGATTCATTTTTTATCATTAAGAGTTATCGAACTATTGTCTTCATCTTTATTGTTTTTTTCCGTAAACGTTTCGGCCGATATATCCCCCGGCCTTCTTCAGGTGTTTTGTCGAACTCGGGAACTCGAAGAAGAAGGCTGGAGGACATATCGGCCGAAACGTTGAGGAAATAACAATAAAGATAAAGACAATAGTCCGAAAACCCTGATAAAAATCATCAAGCTTCGTCTCAGAAATATAAGCAGCTGATTGAATCATTTATTTTAATGGCATGTCAACCTATCTTGGTTTCTTTTATGCCAAGAGTAAGGGAATCATGATCATTATGGGTTTATAATTATATTTTTTGTGTATTGCCCTGTCGGCTGGGGTTGTAGAATACACCCACAACATCTTTGCTGAGAATTAGGCATAGACGACGAGTGTCCTGATATGACACTAATTCATCTCAGCCCAGTCTGCTGGGGCGGTAGAATACACAAAATAAAACTCTCCCAACGAGTCTCCTGCATCTAACTATAAACAATCTGATGATGAGGCTCCAGTAATGCTGGAGCTTTGGGGAATGCGGAGTACCCCTATATTGCGATTGCTCCAAGGTCCACTCTAGCAAGAGTGGAAGCACCGTAATGGGTCCTATCTATGGGTCAAATGGAACTTTTTCAGATTTGAACTGAGTATTATGCTAAACTGAATTGTTTGAAATAGAACTGTCTTTAAATTTAACTATGGGTAAACAAATGACTGATGTTTAGTGAATTATTTCTGATATAGCAATGCTTGGAACCATTTCATTTTGTTGATTATGCTGAACTGAATTGTTTGAAACAGAACTGTTTGATCATTTAATTGTGTGTAAACAAATGAGTAATGTTTAATTGAATTGTTTGTGTTAAATAGCAATATGCGAAAACATTTAACTATGAGCAAACAAATGATTGATAGTAAATAAAAATATTAGTAATAGACGGAAATAAGCGAAACTATCTGTGTGCAAAAGAAATGACCTCAGGTACGTTTAAAAATGTAATCTATAAAATATATTTAAGAAACTTATATCTAATATATATGTGTAAAAAGGATTTGGCATTGAATTACGTACAGTGGTCGATATATCATAAAACCAAACTAAATCAAATCCTATATATTTAATATATATGTATAAAAAGGATTTGGCATTAAAAAACGTACAGTGATCGATATGCCATAAAACCAAACTAAATCAAATCCTATATATTTAATATATATGTATAAAAAGGATTTGGCATTAAATAGCGTACAGTGGTCGATATGCCATAAAACCAAACTAAATCAAATAATATATATTTGATATATATGTATAAAAATGATTTGGCATTAAAAAACCTACAATAGTGGATATACCATAAAATCAAATTAAATCAAATCCTACATATTTAATATATATGTATAAAAAGGTTTTGCATTAAATAACCTACAATAGTTGATATGCCATAAAATCAAACCAAACAAAACATTAGGTTATTTCATAAATTTTATGAACTTGTTTAGGAATAATTTCGAAATCTATTTATTATAAATAAGACTCTAACTGGTACGACAAATATGGGTGGGAGTGAACCTGGGAGTAATGGCGATGAATTGGTACTCCATATTTGGGTTACATTTTCAACTAACAATTGCTCGGTCTTTTTTTTCTCAGAATATTCATCTCTCCGTGAGCTGTAAAACATACAGACTGCCTCTCTGCTGGGGGTAAGACACCACCACCAACGAGTGTCCTGGATACAATACAAAACTGCGTCCGATGGTGAAACTCTATGTTGTATACTATATCACAAACGTTATACATATACATATTCAAATATAGTCAAATACAGTCGGACTCTGTTGTTCAAGTACGAACGGTTTATTAGTTTCTGGGTTCGGTTCTTCGACACGAGGAGAGATACACAATTCTTACTATGCTAACCCCGTCCCCAAGCGCGGCGCGTCTTGTGATGTTTACGATCTCTGTCGGTAGAGATCTAAAAAAACTCTAACTAAATGCCTCAACTGTCGAGAACTCAATTCTTTATGCCCCAATGGCAGAGAATGCAACTATCTGCCTCCATGGTCCAATGTCAACTTTCAACTGACTCTTTTTCAAAATCCTCAAATACTCAGGACTATCTCTTCCGGGCATGACAACATACTCACTCCAGCCCTATTTCCTGTTTGGGCTTTATTATGACAAATGGTGATTGTCATATCTTTTGCGCGTAAAACTGTATCCAATGATTATGCCCTGAACTAAGAGACTCGAATAGTTCAAAGCCCAACCAAACTGAATGATGAAATATAATTAATGAAAAATGATTAAAATTTAAAAAAATCATTCCTTAATTATATAATGGAGCTTTGGGGAATGTGCATCATCCATTTTTAGCAATAACTCGCTGGATTTGTTTATTTGTTTGTTTGTTTAGGTTTTATGTCATAACAACCTTTTTTAGGTTATTTAATACCGACTCAATTTTTATACAAATAAACAGTTCTATTTCAAATAACTTGTTCAGTATTGCTTGTAGCATTCTTGTGTATAAAGTCCTGGGGACAGTACCCCACAAAACAGCAGTTGTACGGCCACCTACCACCCGTCACAAAAACTATCAAAATTAGACGAACCATACCTGCGGGTCACTGCGGGAAAAGTAGGGACGAGCTAGTAAGTGATGTACTCCTGTGGACCCCTTCACATGGACAAGCAAAGGCAGGGCATCCTACTAGAACCTAGATACAGCAGCTCTGTGCCAATACTGGATGTAGCCCTGAGGACCTGCCAAAAGCACTGGACGATAGGGAGAAGTGGCGAGAGAGGGCCAGAAATATCCGTGCTGATAGCGTGACATGGAGATGATGATGATGATTTCAAACAATTCAGTCCAGCATTACATAGTTTAATTGCCAAAAACATTTCTATTTCAAACTATTCAGTTTAGTCAAACGGTTCTATTTCAAACAACTCAGTTTAGCCTAAGTACAGTTTCACTGTCAAAAACAGTTCCATTTAGCATAAGTGGGTTGTTTAAACGTAAAGACAGTTCTATTTCGAACAATTCAGTTTAGCATAAGTACGCTGTTTAGTTCTATTGGACCCATTGTTAGGACCCTATCAGATGCAACCACTCCGGAGCATAAACTTTCAAACTGCTCTGAAGTATTGTCTATTTTGAGTGACTTGTTAATAAATGATCATATTGTGACGCGAAATTGTCTAAAATCCCAAAACGGGACTTTATTTTCGCACGTGTGAAGACGGGGCAGGTTGGCACTTGATCCCCTACAGAATAAGTCCTGTTCAGAGTTCTTCTCTCAGGCAGATAAGAACTGGCATATTACGTGAGAGAATAATTTAGGGCCAGACTGGCCACCGCTGGCAAAGGGGTCCAAAATTTCACACTATCACACACCCACCAGGCCGCTAAACTTCTTTCCCTTAGATAATAGAAGAATACGGGCCTATAGGTCTTAGTTGTAATAATATTAATATGGTAGTAGTCGGCAACTCCGGTTTCCCGTGTGATACTTTAGGAATTAATAGGACAGTTCTAAGCAAGATAATGTAAGGCGAATAGAAGCTGAAAGGAAAGCATGAAATAATAACATAGACCACATGGTAAAATGAAAATACATAGGTTCTTTACTCCGGTTATCTATATATATACGTTCAAAGTGTCAAAAACATATAATAGGATAGTCCATGAATATAAGTGTCTTTTCTTGGCTTTTACCCTTCTTCAAATAGAGAGAGAGAGTGGTAAACAAAATTTGGGTGTAAAGGAAAAATGTCCCAAAGTTACTTATCTTATTTTCGACGGGGTTCCACTGGAGAATTTTCTTCTTTCACGGGCTACTAGACTTTGTACTGTTTTTAATATACTGGCTTGAAGGACTTGCGGTCCTTCGTGTCTCAGCTAGTCTTTTGTCTTTAGCCCGGAGTAAAATGGCTATCGTCCGTCTGCCACGAGCGTTGCTCAAAAACTACCTTACTACTCTTTTAGTTCTCTGAGGGGAAGGGAACCCCACTTCCGTTTTGGGGTCCCAGCCAATCATTTGGCTTCTCTCTCTTTCCCCTTCCGATGTCTGGCGACCCAAGGTCACTTAAGTGCGAACATCTGCGTGACCCACATTCTTTCCTAACGGTCACTTTTTGACTGCTTGATACTCTCATTCAGTACGGGAGGATAGTATCATTCCTACCTCTTCGTCTCCGTGAGCTATCACGTGACAATATGTATAGACTGTCGCTGCATTCGACCATTTTTAACTGCATCAAGATGGCACCTGGTCCTATGAAATTTGATACATACATGTTTACTTTTTATGTTATGTGTTGAAATCCAATTGAATTGTCTCCCCTTGGATCAGCCTTTAAAGATACTTAAAGAATCTCCACCTTAACTGGACCACTGTTAAGTTGAATAAATCATAACTGAACCAATGATCTTAAACGACTTTGAAATCGGAGTTTTCCTTCGCCTAGATTGGTAGCCATACCAAGGTTAAAGAACCTAGTTTTTCCAAACTATTCGCCCATAGCTGGGGGGAGATTAGGTGGGTTCATACTTTTCTAAAGAATTATAAAAAATGCCAACTGCCACGTCGAAGTTTTGAACACGGGTCGCCGTGTTTATTTACTAAGACGTTAACCATTACACCACAAACGCATCATTAAAGTCGTGCTAGCCAACACTAAAAGTTAAATGGTTTATAGTATTGATATGCGATACAAATAATTCAATTTAACATTAGAAATTTGTTTATAAATAGTTAGATAGTTCCTCGTATAGTAAATGATTGATGAATTCTATTTGACCCATTGAGGGGACCTTGTGTGACATCCTTCTCATGGTGGAGTGGTTGCGTCAATACATTGACTGGTATCCTATAATTCAGTCATGAATGAATTTTATCAGAGACCTGTTTAGGTTTTGTTTGTCGTTGGCTTTATAAACCTCGATCGTGGAAAAGGTTGGTGAGACTGTTCTGTTCTAGATTACTCTTTGCCATTTTGCTATTAGATGAAGCCAAATTCAAGCAGAAAATCAATGTGAATAAATCCATCAACTGTCAGATGGGTAAAAAAGAAAATCAGTAGTCTAACCATAGTTTGTTTTGAAACAGTTTGAAATAATCCTGGTGTCATTTTACTAAAAAAAATCAAAAACAAACAAAACAAAAAACAAAACAAAACAGAAAAAAACAAAAAACAAAAACAAAAATGAAGCAATCAATATCAACGTCATTTGGTTGTTCATTGTCGCAGGTTGAACTATTCTGCAGGACGAGGTATAGTTATTTACCACTAGGGCAGATCAAAAGTGTTGCTAACTTGAGGCAGAAATTGGCATCGATAACTTTGGCAGAAGTCTTTAAGAATGATGAACCACATGGAATTGGGAGATCACTAACTCACCTCATTCTTTAAGATTTCTTCTCTTACGTTTTGCCCCAATGGTCAAAAGCACTGCCACGGAATTAACACTTTTAGACTTACCAGACTTTGCCTAATGGTCAAGGTTCTTGAAACCCGAGGAAAATTTCTTCAACCAACAGGTGAATTTTCTCTGATCAACCGCGCTTTCAACTTTCGCATAGCAAGGGTTTTTGGTGGTTTGCACAGCGTTAAGAACCTGGTCGATCTTGGTTGTATTAACTAATTACTGTAATGGTTAATTGTATTAATTAGTTTATTATCTAGTTTGGTCCGGCCGCGATTTTTTCAGTTAGCTGTTAAGTTCGCTAAAATCTTTGAGTGAAAATGTAAGTCAGAATGAAAAATTAAAACGCGTGCACAAGCGACCAGCATTGTACTCCAAGCATTTCTACACAAGAAGACCAAAATGTATATAAAATAGATTCATGTCTTGTCATAAGTCTGATTGAAAAAATGAAAATCACGATAAAATTAGAGACACATGTGTGAGATGACGCAATAACCTAGTGAGATGACATCACATTAATGATATCCTGAATTTAGATATATAAGAATTAGCAAATTTTTAAAAAGGTAGTCAGTTTGTGTTCAGTTGGGGTCAGTTGGGGTCAATTGAAGAAGTTGTCAGTCGGAGTTAGACGTCATTTGGGTCGGGGGGGGTCTCTTTGTGCCTATTTACCTTACAGATTCTCTCTCTCTCTCTCTCTCGTGCTACAGTATGCAGTCTGATCATTGAACAGCATATCTGAATAATAAAGCAACAATTACAATAAATATATTGGACATATTACTTTTACACAAATGTGTTCCAATAAATGATTAATTGTTGACGGAGAGTACTTCTAATCTTCGTGTTGTCAAACCCAGGCAACTTGTTCCAACGAATCACCTTAACTGCCAGCAGAAGTTCTAGATGGGTTCTATTATTCCCTTTTTGTGAAGCTTTCAAACAAATACTGAGAGGATTGATAAACAACCACCAGGAAACGCATGAGGTATTCACGGAGCCAAGGCCACAACAAAGATAGTACCACATGTAGATTACGTGAGAGCTATAGTATCACATTTGGTTTGGTTTCTTTGTTTAATGGCATATCAACCTTCTTAGGTTTTTTAATGCCATTCTTCGAGAAGAACAGTAGTGGTACTATTTAACTCATAGCTGGGAGGATAAGGGGGTTCATACCTTTCCTTAGGGTATTTTTCCGAAAGTAAACGTAACAGCGCGACTGGAGTTCGAACTCGCTTACTACAAATTCACAGTCTAGCGCTTTAACCATTATACCACTAGGACAACCCCATCATATTTAGCGCCGTAACCAGGACAAGACCAAAGTAAAAGTACCTTGACAACTATAGTATTACATTTGGTACCACAAACGTCGTGCACTAAGGTATTACATTTGGCGCTGGTATCGGTGACCACGATATTGTTACAGTTGTTTCGACAGCGTTAAGGTCCTGGTCAACTTTGAAAATCATAAATTCCTGAATAAGTCTACATGGCACGTTATTCTGAAGGGTTTTTTTTTCAAATCACATTCGCAGTGAATATATGCGCAATGTTTCAATGCGCCATCTGTCACGATACTACAAAACCACAGCGACTACCAGCCACGGCTTGAACTACTTCCGTCACGTGATACACACTCTTCATACAAACACGTGCAAAAACATTGCTAAACTTATGAATCATCCAAGTGTGATAACTTATATCTGCCACATGGCCGGCAGTATGAAGCACTCGGTGAGACTTGAAATCACTGGCAACGGTCTACTTGTCTAGTTTACAAATACGAAGCACTCATTAATGCACCTGGTATTGGTACAACTCAAAAAATTCTCTGTTGACATATATATAGAGAGAAGTAAATACTTCTCGTTTCCAAATGAATATATTGATTAAGAAGAGGATTTGTGAAGTACTTATTTTTGTAAATGTCCCATCTTTTCATGAAAAAAGTCATATTTTTTCGTCATACAACGTGTGAAAGCACGTGTGATACTCTGTCCTCATCAGCCGCCAACAAGAGTGATAACACAGTTTCGGTAGCTCAAGGCAATACTGCCACTCCTGGAGCTACCAAGCAGCTTTTGCCACCGGACAGGGTATTTAGAAGAAATATATATCTATATATACCCCAGATCAACTAAAAGCAGACATTACATTGGACGTTCGTTCATCTTCATTTTAATGCTGTTTGTGATTTAAAGACGCGTTTGTCATAGCAACCGTTTCTTGATTTTGCGTAATCACACGGTAACGGTGGTGCCGCGTGCATTTCATTCATGTTGAAATACCTTATATATCCGTCATCTATTCGGTTCGTTTTCCTTCAGTTTTATCTTTTTTATGCGTTACTGCACGAAAGCACTTGAGACAAACGTCATATATAATTCTGCTGAAATATGTTATTTGTTGATCAATGGGGCCCTCAAGATGGGTGGTGAGTAAAAAGAAAGCTCCTGGTCTAAGTTTGTCCCGGTAGCTATCTGATTACCCTTGGGCAACTAAATTCTTGGCTTGCTGGGTATGTCTCCAGGACGCTGACGATCAGCAATAGGCTTGTGAATACTGTGGGAGTAAACCTGATTCATAGGCCCATCATTCGATGTACATTCTCCAGCAGGAGAATTACTTTGTTTGCACCAGCGCGCCTTGTGGATTCGTGATTCATTTATCATGGCGTAACGATTATTATTGTTGGTACTGATCCGGCTACCCGAGTTCAAATCCTGAACAAGGCTGTTGGTATTTCACATGACCCATAAAAAAGGCAACCCAGCTGACTGGGGCAGCATATGTTAAAATGAATGTCTGGTATTGATGGTAGCGGGCCGATAACAACATTTGAGGAATATTGGGGAGAGCGGGTAGAAGCGTTGCTAACGCGTACCAGCAATGAACTTGCTTATTCAAGAAACCTCCCCTTTGGTAGATTTAAAAACTTGTGGATTTTTTGCGGCACAGAATCAGTTTGATAGCAGTGTTTGGTAATGTGTGAGGAGTGTAGAAATTTACTTAGCTTTTTGCTGAGATGTTGGACATGGTTGAATGAATGGGGCACCCAATGAGACTTGAACTCATTTTTGCAGGTTTGGTAACTATTACACTAGCCGAAGCGCCCATGTTTGTAACTCGTTGGTTGACTGGGTAGCCAAGAAGAATTTGTGTGTTGTTTGGCTCTTGTACGGGGCAACATTTTTTTGCTGAAATTCGATTCCTGGGGTTACTAGGCGACAAGCCACAACATCGGAATTTTGTTGCAACCAGCTGCTACCATTCTATAGACAATCGTCGATCGGCCGCGAATAGAATCAGTTAATTGTTATCTTGCGAGATTTCGCCGATTGAATCTTTGCTGACCTCTTTCCCCGGTTGACGAGTGTCATGGATATGACACTAAACTGCTTATATGTTCAGACTTTAGTCGTATTTTTTTTTGGGGGGAAAGCGGAGTACTCCTTCATTGCCATTAATCCCAGGTCCACTCTTACCCTGAGTAGTAGTACCTGTTAAGGTCCCATCTCTAGGTCAAATACAAATATCAAATCGTTTTGTGTACTTGAAATCATTTAACTGTGGGCAAACAAATTACTGATGTTAAATTGAATTATAAGTAATAGATAGCGTTATTTGGATCCATTTAACTGAAAATAAACCAGTTTGTGTCAGCAATACTTGAAACTATTTAACTGTGTGCAAATAAAACTATTAGCGTAAGATGATAATACTTGAAACTATGTAACTGTGTGAAAACAAATAGATTAGTGTTAGACAGAAATACGTGAAACTATTTAACTGTGTGCAAATAATATTATTAGTGTCAGACTGCAATAATTCAAACCATTCGGCAGCGTGAAAACAGATATATTAGTGTTAGATAGCAATACTTGAAACCCTTTAACTGTGTGCAAATAAAACCATTAATGTCATATTGCAATTGTTCAAACAATTTAACTACTTGAAAACAAATTAGAGATGTTTAAATGAATTATAAGGAATACATAGCGATATTTGAATCCATTTAATGTTTATAAATCAAGTTGTGTCAGCAATACTTGAAACCATTTAACTGTGAGCAAACAAAAGAATTAATGTCAGATTGCAATGAGTCAAACTATTTTACAATACTTGAAACGCTTCAACAGAGTGAAAACAAATACGAGGATCATTAAATAAGTTTCCAGATATTTTTCGTATGGGCACTTTTATTGATAGTACACACATGAAACTCTAGTCCCCTTCGAAGTAATCTCCTCCGGCTGCAATGCACTTGTTCTACCGTTCCAACAACTTCTGGAACGCCCCATAGAAGTCCTCTTGTGTGATTGTGTCAGTGACCTTCGTCATAGCCTCTTTCATCTCCTCAATTGTCTCATAACGACAGCATATGGGCTTAGGGAATAACCAAAAGTCACAGGGAGCAAGGTCTGGACTATAGGGAGGCTGAGGAACTGTCTTCATGCCCACCTTGGTCAAATAGTCAGTGACAAGGACGGAGTTGTGGACTGGTGTATTGTCCTGGTAGAAATGCCACTGATCCGATTTGAAGAGTGCTGGCCTCTTCCGACGGAATCTCTTCCTGAACTCCCTTAAAACCCAAACATATTATTCCTTGTTGACTGTCGGTCCAGTGGGAACCCAGTGCATGTCGATCATGCTAGTGCTGTCCAAAAAAGGGATCATCAAAATTTTGTGGGTGGATTTCCTCTGTCTGGCCTTTTTTGGGTCTGGGAGAGCCAGCACACTTCCACTGGGAAGTCTGTCTCTTGGTCTCTGGGTCATAGCAGTAGATCCAGCTTTCATCGCATGGCATTTTTTAAAGTTTAAAACAGAATTTTATCGCATATCGTTCTTCTAAAGTCCAGATTGCATTTTTGAAATTCACCTGCTGTGACAAACAGGGTTCAGTAGGGTGTATTCCAATTGCTGCTGTAGCTGTTCTTTTGTACCTGAAATCATAAAAATTGGTCAATCATCTCATAAGATGTATAGCAACAACATACTGAATTTCCACGAGTTTACGACAATTTTAAATGTCTGTACAAAAAAAGGCTGGAAACATATTGAATGCACAATATTACTTTTAGACAGCAATACGTGAAACCATTTAACTGTGTGCAAACAAATGAGCCCTGGTTCCTTTTTTAAAAAAATTATTTTACCAACAAACAATTAGTTTACAAATCATATATATTTACTATATGTAAGTAAACTTGATTTGGAAATGAATAATCAACGAGGGTTGATATGCCGAAAAAAAAGCCCAACCCACTTAAACAAGAGACGAATGCAACGAACCTTTTTCCATCAATGAATAGTTGAGCGCACTGACCAATTTCACTCTCACTTAGACACAAGAATTTTCGTCAGATTTCATTTTCATTTTAACCCTTACAACATCGCTCTTTAAGCATAATTTTTCAAATCGAAAACTTAAAAAAAAAACTACAAACAGGTTAGTGAAAGGGATAGAGTTTATCATTAAAAGACTAGAGACACAAAGATCTTTTTTATAAATGAATTACAGCTAAAAAAAATTCTAATTTCATTGAGAAAAGGTTAACCTTGGTACGGCAACCAGTCTCAGAGAAGGAAAACTCTGAATTCAAACCAGTTGTAAACCTGGAGTGGGATGGGTTCCGCTTGACTATTCATGTCCAAGTCATGCTACTTTTGTAATGCTCCAACAACCAAACCAGTACGAGATTTGTTTGTTGGTCTATACGTACATTCATCGTCTCACAACGAAGCGAAAACAATCAGTGGTTATCACTTACCCATATAATTTTCATATCATTTTGTGGGTATCACTCACCCTTAATTTATTAATTCATATTCAAGTCATGCTACATCAATAACACCCTAACAACCAAACCACTATACGAGATTTGTTTGTACATCCACCGGCTAACAACGAAACGAAAACAATATTATCACTCACCTTTCGGGCCTTATTTTTGTCATGATACCATCATATCATCTTCGGCTTTGAACCATATCATGATATACGTTACCCTGATGACATGTAAGGCTTTATCAGACCAGCCCGAAAATTTAATAACAGTGCTTTTAAATTTCAATTTGTCCATATTACGCTTCCTTCTCAGTCGAATGATTCTACCTTTGAATAAGTGCCTCTATATTTCTGGCCACTTTCCTAGGTATATGCACATGAGGTATGTGCACACGAGGTATGTGCACACGAGCATTAGGGCACCTCTGGTGGTGTAATGGTTAGCAAGTTAGACTAGCAAACCCACACGAGTGAGTTCGAGTCTCATTGGGTGCCCAATTCATTTGGCCTTGTGCTAAATCGAAGTAAAGACCTTCGTAAATTACTATGTGTACACGAGCATTTTGCACACGTGAACTCTGCTATTGTATGAATCGTATCATATCTTCTTTAGATACGAAGATCGACTGAAAAGTTCAAAGGCTGACCAAGTTATTGACATAGAATGTGACCAAACAAAATTTATTTTTAAGCAAAGTTATCTTTGTGGTCTATGCACTTCTTCCATCGGTGTTGAAGTGCTTGGATCCCATTGGAAAAAAAAAGTAGGTAAGACATTATATGATCTTTTCAGCCTAGGAAAATTTCAGGCAGGCCTCGTAGTTAATGATTCTTTGGAAGATGTTTTTGGACAGCTCCAAGTACTCGACTGATTATCGGTACTACCTTTATTTTCGTGTTCCATATGTTTTTACTGCTATTGAGTGAGACTTTTCTACATTTTCTTATTTTGTTTTACATCCAAAAATTTATATTCCTTTTTTTTTGGGGGGGGGGTTAAAAGATTTTTAGTCTGCAAAGTTTACAAATATTCTTTCATTTATTTTTCTGCTTCTCTTAAAACAAGAAGACTTTGAAATTGTCCAATCGGCCGGGACTGTAGAATACACGGACTGCACCTCTGTATAGGGGTAAGACACCCCCCGAATGACAGTCCTGGAAAGAATAATAAACGATCTGATGGTGAGGTTCCAGTAATGCTGGAGCTTTAGGGAATGCGGAGTACCCTATTCATTGCCATCGCTCCCAGGTCCACTCTGACATGGAGTGGTAGCACCTGATAAGGTCCTATCTATGGGTCAAATAGAACTAAACTGCGTACTTAAGCTAAATTGAATTGCTTGATATAGATTTGTTTTGATATTTAAACTGCGTAATGTTAAACTGAATTGTTTGAATTAAAACTGACCATTTGTATTAAAATGGATTTGGCATAAAATAAGGTTGATATGCCATGAAACCCAAGCACCCACCCACACAGATTATGAAAGAAAGGAACCCTTTTTTATTCTTGTCACATGTTTTAATGAGACATCAATGGCTTAGGCACACTTTCCTTGATCGTTCTTATGCATATGGAAATACTGTGTAAAATTTTGATAAGAGATAGTAGGGATAAGGAAGAGTCTAAGAAGATACAGATAAAAGTTGAGCTTAGAGTCTAGATAGATGAAGGCAATGAGTGAATTACGGAAAGGCAGTAAGAGACAGAAAGGAGTAAATTCTTCGTAGAGAGATAGAGTAGAAGAAAGATAAACGAGAGAGTGTGAAAGAAAAAAATTCCTTTTTCCTTTCTTTTCTTTTTTTGCATATGAAACAAATTCCTGTTTTTATAAGGTTTAGATACGTCGGCAGCAATATCTCATCTACTGAAAGCAATGTCAGTAGATGCATGGATAAAGTATGGACTGCTGTCGTTAGGTTATCGATCAATAGAAAATCTGATTTCTCTGATAAACTAAAATGGCTTATTGTCTTATCTGAAAGACACGTAGTGCGAAACAAAATCTTTAATTTCTTCGACACGAGGCTATCCTACTTTTATTCCATACTCAGGCCATTATTAAATCATTTGCGTAAGTGATTTAGAGGTTAATCACAACAAGAAGGAAAAGGTCTAATGAATTTCATATTACGAAAGATGTTTTTAAATAGTCTATTTATTCGACCAGGACTTGATAGAGAATTTGAAAGCCCAATCGACTGGTGCGGTAAAATACTCCGACTGCATTCCTACAGAGAGGTAACCCCACCCCACCAAATAAGGGCCCTGTTTATGAGATTAAACAATCTGATGGTGAAGTTTCCCTAATGCCGGAGCTTTGGGGAGTGCGGTATACCGCTTCATTGCCATCTCTCAAAAGTTCACTCTGTCCCGGTGTGGTAACACCTGATAGGGTCCAATCTATGGGTCCTATCTATGGGTCAAATAAAACTGCTTGAAATTTAAACTGATAGGTTATGCTGGATTGAATTGTTTGAAATAGAACTGTTTTAACATTTAACAAATGACTGGTGTTTAATTGAATTGTTAGTGATTACTAACACTTAGTAACACTTACAATACTAGGAACTATTTAACTTTTTTGACTCATGCTAAATTTAATTGTTTGAAACAAAACTGAATTGTTTAAAACAAAACTGTGTGTAAACAAATGACTGATGGTACTATTTACCAACCCCTCCGCTCGGGCAGGATATGACACAAGGTCAATTTTTAAGCGGAGTTTAACAGGTTTTGAATTCAGAGTTTTCCTTCTCCTAGACTAGTTGCCTCACCAAGGCTGAAGAACCTAGTCCGTCCTACTATTTACCCATAGTTGGAGGGAGAATAAGGGGGTTCATACCTTTCCCAAGGGTATTTGCCCGAAAGTGAACGTAATAGCGCGACTGGAGTACGAACTCGCGTACTACGATTCCGCAGTTCATCGCTTTAACCATTACACCACGAGGACACCCCCCTGAACAAATGACTGATGGTTGATTGAATCATTAGTGATATATACCACTCCTTGGTTGGTTTTTTTGTCGGTTGGTTTTTTGGCCGGTTGGTTGGATTTTATGGCATATCAACCTTTGTAGGTTATTTAACGCCAAATCCATCTTTATGTAAATATTCAGTTCTCTTTCAAACAATTCTGTTTAGCACGAGTACACAGTTTAATTATCAAAAAACATTTCTATTTCAAACTATTCAGTTTAGTCTAGCAGTTCAAATTCAGCTAATTCAGTTTAGTGTAGGTATAGATTTTGTTTACACAGAGTTAATCATCAAAACAGTTCTATGTTAAACAATTCAGTTTAGTGTAAATACAGTTTCAATGTCAAAAAGCAGTTCCATTTCAAATAATTTATTTTAGCATAAGCACGCAGTTTAAATGTAAGTACGGTTTAATTGTCAAAAACATTTCTATTTCAAGCTATTCAGTTTAGTCAAACAATTCATTTTAGCATAAGTATGCCGTTAGTTCTATTTAACCCATTGATAGGACCCTATCAGGTTCTAACACGCCGAGTCAGAGTGGGCTTGGGAGCAATGACAATGAAGGGGTACTCAGCATTTCCCCAAAGCCCCAGCATTACTGGAACCTCACTATTAGATTGTTTAGTGTCATATCCAGGATACTCATTAGAGGGGGGGGTCTTATCCCTCTGCAGAGGTGCAGTAAGTGTATTCTACATCCCCAGCCGACTGGGCAAAGCAATCCTTGGAATCATTTAACTTTGTTAACATACGTTTACAAATCATATTTGTCTGATTTGTATGAATGAACCAACTTGGATGAAAAAACTGGAATCGTTCCTTGTAGTAGCCGTGTCAGCAGAATTGCATAATTAAAATAAGTAAAATATTCTTTTCAGTTGATAAATTTATCTCATTTATTTAATCTAATTTTCTATCTTATATAACTAATAAAATGAGATCTAATATCTCTGATAAAATAAAACGAGGATTGATTCTAATTGTAGCCATGTCAGTACTATTGTAGGGTTACATCACTAGGACTCCAAAGAAATTCTTAGAGAAAAGAAAAACTAAATGAAGACGTCACAACGACGCTGCATGCTGTTCTGCACAAATCCTGTACGTAACACTCTGCAAAGCAGCAGTTGTACGACCACTTGCTTCCTATCTCCCAAACCAAAGTCAGACGAGTAAGAGATGATGGCTCCTGCTGTTGAAGTAGTTGCTTAATTCTTCGACAGATGCAGGATGTGACACAAGGCCAATTTCTGAGCGGAGTTTAACAGGTTTGATTTATTTTTTTTTTTATCCTGGAACGATTGCTATACCAAGGTCAAAGAGCCCAATCTACCTTTCCAAAGAATATTAGGGTTTTGTGAAATGCAATCAGCATCCATCGTTCAGTATTTAAACATGAGTTACTGTGTTCATTTGCTACGATGATAACGGTTACACCACTGCTGGTGGAGTAAAGACAGACTTATAAGCGACGTTCTCCCATGGACACAACAGCGTAAGACAACCAAGAAAAACTTAAAGGATTTACTGAGAACGGTAGATTTGGACAGAGAGTGAGTCAAAGCAATTATGATAAAAAATATTGACGAGCAAGGAAGTGAAAATATTCATAAGTAATTAGTGGAGGTGCTCGTCTTGCAACAATTATTATCGTACGAACTAGACTACTGTGACATGGGTTCGAATCCAGGACCAGGCGGTTTACACTTCACACAGAGCTAATACCTTTGGGAAAGATGTGAATATGAATATATTTGGCCAGTCGGCTGGGGCTGTAGAATACACCGACCGCACATCTGCAGAGAGGTAAGAACGCCCCACCCAGCGCCAATGGATATGACATTAAACAATCTGATGGTGAGTTTCCAGGGATGCTGGAGCTTTGGGGAATGTAGAGCACTCCTTCATTGCCATTGCTGCCAGGGGTCCGCTTTGGCCCGGTGTGGTAGCACCTAATAGGGTCCTATTTATGGGTTAAATAAAACAAACTGCGTACTTATTCTAAACTGAATTGTCTGAATTAGAACTGTTTGACTAAACTGGATAGCTTGAAATAGAAATGTTTTTGACAATTAAACTGTACATTTAAACTCCGTGCTAATGCTAAACTGATTTGTTTGAAATGGAACTGTTTTTGATATTGAAACTGTACTTCCACTAAACTGAATTGTTTGACATAGAACTGTTTTGACATTTAACTGTGGGTAAAGAAAATATATACTTATACTAAACTGAATTAGCTGAATAAGAACTGCTTGAATAGACTGAATAGCATGAAATAGAAATGTTTTTGACAATTAAACTGTGTACTCATGCTAAACTGAATTGTTTGAAAGAGAACTGACTATTTGCATAAAAATGGATTTGGTGTTAAATAACCTACAAAGGTTAGGTTGATATGCCATAAAACCCAACCAACCAACCAATCAAATATTCTACCTCCACTTATGGGTAAATAGTAGGCCAGGCTGCCTCTTTAACTTGATTGGTTAGTAAGTAGTTTTGCTTTACGTATCAACCTTTTTCGGCTCATTCAACGCCGAATCAATTCAGTTTGATAAAAGTTTGCACGTTTAAAGATCTTCATATCTTCAACTACGCCTAAGTAGATTTTTCCTACACACAGGTAAATCTAAAAACAGTTCTATTTCAAACAATTCAGTTTGCCCAATCGACTGGGGCTGTAGAATATACCGACTGCACCTCTGCTGAGGGGTAGGACATTCCCCAAACGACTGTCCTGAATATGACACTACATAATCTGATAGTGTGGTTCCAGTAATGCTGGGGCTTTGGGGAATACGGAGTACCCCTTCATTGCCATAGCTCTCAGCTCCACTATGGCCCGGAATGGTAGCACTTGATAGGGCCCTATCTATGGGCCAAATAGAACTAAATTGTGTACTTATGCTACAGTTTGAAGTAGAACTGTTTTGATATTTAACTAAATAACATGCAAAGGTTGATATGCCATAAAACCAAACAAATAAACAAACAATTCAGTTAAGCATAAGATAGTTTAGTGTCATAAACAGGACACTCTTTCGGAGTGTTACCCCCCACCCCTGCAGAGAAGAAGTCAGTGTATCTTGCTGCCTCAACAGCCTTGGCAATCTTTAACTTGATTATGGCAACCAGTCTAAGAGAAGGAAAACTCTGAATTCAAACCTTTAAAACAAAATTGAACTTGTGTCGAATCAGTTCTTATTCGACTCACGAAATTCACCTTCTGGGTTGGATTATGGATTGCTGGCTATTTTTTTTTTGTGATAGATATAAGGAAACCTGGCTATTTTCTATGATGGATGTACGCATTGCTAACTATTTTCTGTGATTAATTACTGTTTTCTATAATAGAAGCATGGATTGCTGGCTATTTTCTTTGATAAATGCATGGATTGCTGACTATTTTTTGTGATAGATATAAGGAAACCTGGCTATTTTCTATGATGGATGTACGCATTGCTAACTATTTTCTGTGATTAATGACTGCTTTCTATAATAGAAGTATGGATTGCTGGCTATTTTCTTTGATAAATGCATGGATTGCTGACTATTTTTTGTGATAGATATAAGGAAACCTGGCTATTTTCTATGATAGATGTATGGATTTCTGACTATTTTCTATGATAGATCTCTTAAAAACAGTTTTCTCCTCATAAAAGAAAAAAGAAGAGAAAAATCCATTTAAATTGACTTCTTTATTAACACATACTTTCTCTCTCTCTCTCTCTCTCTCTCTCTCTCTCTCTCTCTCTCACACACACACATATATATATATATATATATATATTGGTTTCAAAAAATTTATATCATTTGAGATATAAATATCTGAGTAACTAAACCATCAACATCATATTAATCAACTTGTATAAATTGGCCTAGTGGGTAGAATGTTCGCCAATGGTCCAGGTGACCTGGGTTCAATCCCAGGTCGCGTCATACCAGAGACTTTAAAAATGGTACTTGATACCGCCTTGCTTAACACTCAGAGATAAAAGGTACGTATCAAGGGTAAAGTGGAGCAATCCAGGGAAAGGAGTAGCGCCCTCCCCTACACCTTGGTGTAGTAGCGATTGAAAAGGGAGCCTTCGGGTCGCCCTCGACTAAAGGGAGACAACTTTACTTACTTACTTACTTTACAGATACTGTGAAATTCCATGACTCTTTCTGTCTCTCTATTTTATCATCCATCCCCATCGTTCCTATCTTCTTGCAAGTCCTCTAGACTGCATCGAGAGTCCGTGTTGTAAACTCACATAATAAATATGCTTATATACACATATACATGTTCATGCAGAAATATACATATATATGCTGGATACATACTGACGCAATGAATAACAGACGCAGTAATAAACGACGCAGGAAGTCTTCTTTAACAAAATATTACCTCTCACTTTATTGCAAGGGTTTGAAAAGGTTGTGCGGGATTTTACTGTGAGAGGGAGCTGGAGACCGAACATAAACAGTAATATCTTGACCCCAAACTTATGGCCGTCACGTTGTGTCGTTCTTGTTCTCTTGATGCTCAACCGGAGGCCTAGGGGCTCACTCTGCTGGGTGATGTGCTGCATCTTATCAGCAACTTCTCTGGTCCCCAAACTCCATCGGGGTTCCCGAGGGCCCCCTCGGCCGGGTGTGGCTTTCCCTACCACATCTCGCCTCTAACTGGCCTGGAACTCTACTGGCAACTCCACTGGCCCCCTGGGCGTCGAACTCAACTGGAACCGGAACTCAATTCAACTGGCTCGTCGAACTCAACTGAGTTATATAATAGTTCAACGTCCACTCGATCTTTGAAATCGAATGTTTGATCGTCATCAAGCGGAAATGACTGTCAGCTCGTCCCATTTCATCAGCCAATTTCCGCCCACGTGATTTCCTCCCCTAACTGCCATTGGAATGTGTCTCTTCCTTCCGGTGCATCACCTTGAATGGCATTTTGGGCCGGGTCAAAAGGTCAAAATATAACATCCGCACAGACCAGATGAATGTAAGTTATTATTGGTTGGCCAACATAAGGAAGTCTTTTTGTAAGAGTTCTTATAAAAATGTGGCTTATGAGTTCGTCGTTACTTTATCACCAGTGTCCAACATGTATGGTTTGTCATACTTGGATCGTTTGAGAGATAGGAGGTAAGAGGCCGTACATCTGGTTTTTTAGGCTGCTGCTTCTTGTTTTTTTTTTCAAAGCAGCATTATCGTGTAGTTTCAATATAGCTTTTTTCCATACATTTTGTTTGCACCCAATTAGTGCATCCAAGCAGTAGTACTGATATAACCGCAACTTGGAAGACACCCCATTTTATTTTCATCAGCGAGATCAGATTTCCATATGAACGATGAATTGCCAATAGTAACGACACAAGTCTTGACAAATGATATAAAACTGGAATTAAATTCATAAAAATTCGATTTATTCATTAAAATTTGAATGAGAAATTCAGATGTATATGAAGTTCATAAATGATGCTTCAAAAATCTTTCCTGAATCCAACTGTCCATTTCTTTGTCTAATTCTGGTGGTCACCTGGATCCTTTTTGCCTTTTTCAAACAGCCTTCGTCTTTGACCTTTTATCCGCCTTCAGTTGTTTCGACGACTAACTGACCAACCAATCTTGTTCCATAATCTTAAAAATATTCAAAAAGTCTTCCTCTTTGAACTTTTTCTGCCATGTCCAAATCTGCATTGCAGTTGGTGCATTTCTTTTTTGGCAAATTCTCTCTCTAATACACAGTGCAAATAATACTAAACTGGACATTGGCATAATAGTTAGGGTGTTCGCTAGTGGCCCGGGAGACCTAGGTTCAATCACAGGTCGGGTCATGCCAAAGACTAAAAAAAGGTACTCAGCATTATAAGGTAAGAGTGAAGTGAAGCAATCGAGGGAAAGGAGTAGCGCCCTTCCCTACACTTCGGTGTAATAGTTATCGAAAAGGGAGCCTTCGGGTCACCTTCGACTAATGTCGCCAACAATTTTACAAATCGATGGTATTTTCATATCTGTAAAAAAAAAAAAAAAAAACGAAATTGGACATGGGATTTTCAGTTGTTTCGACGACTAACTGACCAACCAATCTTCATCCATAAACTTAACATTTTATATGTCTTGACTAAAGTCTCTCATAAGCTCTTTTATGGACAAGACATACTGAGACCTTTACGGGAATTGTCGAAGTAATACCAATTCCTGGCACTTTGCAGCGAACAACTAATTCATATGTACAGCACTCCATATTTCTCTTAAAATGAAAAATTCTGGGAATGCTGCCTTTAGATTTGGCGTGGCCCTATACTGTATAAAGTTATAAGGCCATATTTTACTTTAATTATCATATTTACCCAACCCCTCCGCTCGGGCAGGATATGTCACAAGGTCAGTTTTTAAGCGGAGTTTAACAGGTTTGAATTCTCCTAGGCTGAAGAACCCAGTCTGTCCTACTATTTACCCATAGCTGGAGGGAGAATAATTGGATTCATACCTTTCCCAAGGGTATTAGTGCTATGTGAAATGCAATCAGTCTCGTCCAGGATTTGAACTCGTGTCGCCATGTCCCTTTCCTTCGACGATAACCATTACACCACGGGCATTTTACCATTTTACTTTAATTATGCCAGAATGTTCTGTCCCTTTCAGAAACTTTCTTGAGACACCAGCTTATTGCTTGAACAGTCGGCTGGGGTTGTCGAATACTCCGACTGCATCTCTGCAGAGGTGTAAGACCTCCCCACAACGAATTTCCAAGATATGACTCTAAACAATCTGATAGTGAGGCTCCAGTTATTCTGGAGCATTGAGTAGTGCGGAGTACCCCTTCATTGCCATCGCTCCCACGTCCACTCAGGCCCTGAGTGGTAGCACCCGATAGAGACCTATCTATGGGTCGTACTTATGCTAAACTGAATTGTATGAAATAGAACTGGTTTAACATTCTGCTGAACTGTTTTGACAATTAACAATTTGAAAATAAAAAAAACACAAAACTGATAATAAATTGAATTGTTTGAAATTTAATTCAGCGTTAAATGACCCGAAAATGTTGATATGCCATAAAATAAAACAACCAGCTTATTGTGGTTCTAGGGTTGCTGAGCTTAAACCCGATTTGGAATCTTCTTGAAGTCCAAATCTGAAGCATCTTTCGCTTCCGTCGCAATCCAAGACTGAACTCAGGTCATTATCTAAAGTCTGTCACTTAACGAAAGTGTCAGATATTAATAAGTGACTTTGTACCACACTTTTCATCAAGTAAAGAAAAAGAGAAATACACTTTATAAATAATGTAAAATTTGTAATCAAATTAGTTATGTATAAAATCATGAATCAATAAAGAAAGTCTTCACGAAAGTAGGCTCTGCTTGTGCACGGTGTTCCAGGAAAATTTATAATTTTTTTTGTTTGTTTGTTTGTCTTGTTTTACGGGATATCCACCTCATCGGTCATTTAATGCCGAATCAAGTTAAGGAAAATAAGTCTGAAAATAAATTCAAAGGAGAGGTCTTAGGAATTAATGATAAACTTTCGATAATTAGTGGGTTATTGTTGTTTTTTATTAGGAGTTTATTTGTAGGGAATTATGATCATAAAAACAACAACTGTGAAACAGGTTGGGGAAGGGATCAGTTTGTTAGAATATATCTTGTAAATAAAGGGTTTATAGAAGTAATTTGGTCTTATTGTAAATTTCTTAAGATTTTTGTGTATAACTTCACTGTTTTTAGAAATTATATCACATTATTTATTTCAGTGTTTTGGAAGGAGGACTAAATTTTATAAATAGTGTAAAATTTCCAATCGAAACAGCTACGTATAAATTGATGAGTCAATAAAAAAAGTTCTCACGAAATTAGGCTCTGCTTGTACACGTTTAACATAACCATGATACGGATATGTGAAATAGACACAGAATGTTCATAACTCATATATAGATAATATAGGAATCCTGAAACACGAAAAACTTTTACGACTTCTTAGTTCAGGTACGAAACTTTTTATTACCTTTAAAAGGTTTTTCGACATGAGGAAGAGAGAGACACAATCTTTCTATGACGACTTTTCAATCTGCCCCCCCCCAACCACCCCAACCACCACGCGTGACACCCGCCGCAAGGCCTCGGCAAGCTCCGAAAGTCAACCGTCTTCCTCGGACGCTAAAACTCAACTCTCTGACGTTTCTCAAATCCCCAAAATCCTCCGCGCACGTTTCCGGTACATGACGTCATTCACATCCCCCCGGTCACAATTTCCTATCTGGGATTTTTATTTTGACATCTCTGAATGATACATCTTCCCCGCGTGCACGTGAACACCTGCGCTCATGTAGCACCTGACTAACCCATGCGCTAAGCGAAAGGTTCTCAGCCTAACTAAACCGAAAGGCAAGATATATAAAACGAAATCCCTCGGCTATTATATTACACACGGTGATCTTAGAAAATTTATAAAGTTTTGTTATCTAATAACTTGACCAAATTTTAGTTCAATTGATCTCAAATTTTTATATGTTTAGAAATAACTTTTCTTCCGTAGGGAATGACATTTTATGTCTAAAAAGAGATAAACAAAATTAAACATTATTTTAAGGTTTTTCAATTAAAATTTGAAATTTGAAATCATTTTAGCGAGAATTTATGAAGCTATTAGATAAGGAAATGATATCAATGTTTCTGAAACACATTGCATTAATAAATTGGGTCTGTTTGCATGTCTGTTGGGTAGTTGATTCAAGCAATAAGTAAATCTGAGTCACAAAAACAATTTCTAATTCCAATATCAAACACATGTTTGTGAAACACGCGGTGTAACTTTAAAAAAGAGTGATAAACCAAACGAAACAAAATTCTGTATATTTAATATATATGCATTAGAGGAGTTGGCTTTAAATAACCTACAATGGTTGATATGCCATAAAACCCAACCAAACCAAATCATATATAGTTAATATATATGTATAAAGAGGATTTGGCATTAAATAACCTACAATGGTTGATATACCATAAAACCCAACCAAACCAAATCATATATATTTAATATATATGTATAAGGAGGATTTGGCATTAACTAACCTACAATAGTTGATATGCCATAAAACCCAACCAAACCAAATCACATATATTTAATATATATGCATAAAGAGGATTTGGCATTAAAAAACCTAAATTGGTTGATATGCCATAAAACCCAACCCAACCAAATCCTATATACTTAATATATATGTATAAACAGGATTTGGCATTAAATAACCTACAATGGTTGATATGCCATAAAACCCAACCAACCCAAATCATATATATTTAATATATATGTATAAAGAGGATTTGGTATTAAATAACCAACAATAGTTGATATGCCATAAAACCCAACCAACCCAAATCATATATATTTAATATATATGTATGAAGAGGATTTGACATTAAATAACCTAAATTGGTTGATATGCCATAAAACCCTACCAAACTAAATCCTATATATTTAATATATATGTATAAAGAGGATGTGTCATGAAATAACCTACAATGGTTGATATGCAATAAAACCCAACCAAACCAAATCATATATATTTAATATATATGTATAAAGAGAATTTGACTTTAAATAACCTACAATGGTTGATATGCCATAAAACCAAACCAAACGAAATCATATATATTAAATATATATGTATAAAGAGGATTTGGCATTAAATAACCTACAATGGTTGATATGCCATAAAACCAAACCAAACGAAATCATATATATTTAATATATATGTATAAAGAGGATTTGGCTTTAAATAACATACAATGGTTGATATGCCATAAAACCAAACCAAACGAAATCATATATATCTAATATATATGTATAAAGTGAATTTGGCTTTAAATAACCTACAATGGTTGATATGCCATAAAACCAAACCAAACGAAATCATATATATTTAATATATATGTATAAAGAGAATTTGGCTTTAAATAACCTACAATGGTTGATATGCCATAAAACCCAACCAAACCAAATCATATATATTTAATATATATGTATAAAGAGAATTTGGCTTAAAATAACCTACAATGGTCGATATGCCATAAAACCAAACCAAACGAAATCATATATATTTAATATATATGTATAAAGAGGATGTGTCATGAAATAACCTACAATGGTTGATATGCCGTAATGTTGTATTGCCATGACCTACTATACAAACACATAATACATATACATATGCAGCAGAATCATAATGGCACAATCAATAAAGACGAGGGAAGACTTCTTTAAAAAATATACCTCTCACTTTATTTGTAAGTTTTGCGTGTGAGAGGGGGAGTTGGAGACTGAACAAAGACTGCAACATATTGACCCCCACTCTGATGGCCATCAGTGTTGTGTCGTTCTCGTTCTCCTGATGCTCAACCGGAGGCCCGGGGGCCCACCCTGCAGGCTTTCTCTACTGCATCTTATCACCAACTGGTCTGGTCTCCAACTCCCTCGGGGCCCCAAGTGCCTCTTCAGCTGGGTGGTGGCTTTCCCTACCACATCTTCTCCAACTTATCTGGTCCCCAACTCACTGACTTCCTGCCCTCACCGAGTTATATAATAGTTCAATCGCCCACTCAATCGACCCCTCAATCTTTGGAATGGCATGTTTGATCGTCATCAAGCGGAAATAATGGTCATGCAGTTCACAGGTCACTCTCACCCCATGCATCAGTCTATGAGTGTACCATGGGATTTTTTACCTTGTCCCATTTCGTCATCCAAGCCCGCCTACGCGATTTCCTCTCATAACTGCCGTCGGAATGTGTCACTTCCTTCCGGTGCATCACTTTGGAATGTCATGTTTGGCTGAGTCGAAGGTCAATATACAACAATAAAACCAAACCAGACTAAATCATATATATTTGATATATATGTATAAAGAGGATTTGGCATTGAATAAGCTATAATGGTTGATATACAAAAAAACCCAACCAAACGATATCATATATATTTGATATACATAAATGTTAAAGAGGATTTGGCATTAAATAAACTACAATGTTTGATATGACATAAAAGCCAACCAAACCGAACTATATATATTTGATATATATATATGTATAAAGAGGATTTGGCATTAAATAACCTCGAATGGTTGATATGCCATAAAACCCAACCAAACCAAATCATATATATTCAATATATATGTATAAAGAGGATTTGGCATTGAATAAGCTATAATGGTTGATATACCAAAAAACCCAACCAAACCGAACCATATATATTTGATATATATATATGTATAAAGAGGATTTGGCATTAAATAACCTACAATGGTTGATATGCCATAAAACCAAACCGAACCAAAGATGCACTTGACGTTTAGTATATGAGCTTCACCATCGGAAGTAGTTTAATGTCATATCCAGGTAAACAAGTGTATAGGCGTTTTTTATGCGTTCTTTAAATGGTGACGTTTGTGTACGTGCATTTGTATGAGTGTGTATTAACCTGAGATAATAAAGTTTTTGATGATTATACTGTTTCAGTACACAGCAAAAAAATAGATTTCAAATTATAATCAAATCATTTGATTCAAAAAGTGAATGGTGAAGACGATAGATTCGAATTTTGAGTGATATCAATATCTTTTCCTACTGCGTCAGGTTTATAATAACAAAGCAATTATCAGTATATAAATGATTTTGATTACCTATCTATCCCATTCAGTGGGATTCTATCTATCTATCTATCTATCTATCTATCTCTTTCTGATTCTATCTATCTATCTATATTTTTTCATTAATATTTAGCTTTTCATGTCACTAAATATCTTGCTCTCTCAATTTCTGTCTTTTCACACACACACACACACACACACACACACACACACACACACACATATATATATATATATATATATGGGCTTGTTTTCATTGATTTTTCTTTTCTTTCTTTATTTTTTCATTTGTTTATCTATTTATTTATTACTCTCCCTGTCGCAGCCTCCGACTCTATCCCAGTCTCGCACTGCAATTTGTCTGCACGTCTGTCAGTCTGTCTGTCTGTCTCTCCCTCTCTCTCTCTCTCTCTCACACACACACACACACACGCACACACATATATATATATATATATATATATATCACGGTCTCTTTACTTCTACTTACCTTTCTATGTGGTTAATGTCTTGCTCTCTTACTCCTTTCATATCTATCTATCTATCTATCTATCTATCTATCTATCTCAATCATTCTGTTCTTATCTATCTATCTATCTATCTATCTATCTATCTATCAGCCTCTCTTTCGTTCTTTTTTTCTTTCTTTCTGATTAGTATTCATCTTTCGCTATTGCTCGATATCTTGCTCACTGAATATATGTATGTATGTATGTATGTATGTATGTATCTATCTATCTATCTATCTATCTATCTATCTATTAGCCTCTCTTTAGTCTTTCTTTCTTTCTTTCTTTCTTTCTTTCTTTCTTTCACATTAGTATCTATCTTTTTCTACAGCTTGATTTCTTGCTCTCTCTCCATTCTTTAATATCTATCAATATTTCTATTCATACACTCACATGTTTTTCTTTATTTTTGCTTCTATCTATCTATCTATCTATCTATCTATCTATCTATCTATCTTGCTTTATCCTTTCTTTCTTTCTTTCTTTCTTTCTTTCTAGTTAGTATTCATCTTTCTCTATTGCTCGATATCTTGCTCACTGAATATGAATATCACTATGTATGTATGTATGTATCTATCTATCTATCTATCTGAATATGAATATCACTATGTATGTATGTATCTATCTATCTATCTATCTATCTATCTTACAAATTTCATACGTCTCTCTGATTCTCTTTATTCCTATCTTTCTTCCTTAACTTTTTTCTCTCGTTCCCCACCCACCACATAGTCACTCCTCTTCAAATAAATTCATTTGACCCCATTTGACTTTTTCACTTCCTTTTCCTTGCTGCTTATCAAATAAAAATCATTTTTCTAGACCCATTAAGAACCCCCACCCACCCAAAAAAAAAAGAATAACTTCTCCATCCGTTCAAATTTTGTAGACGATGTTTGGGTGACTTGTTCTATTTTTCTAGACCTTCAAAATGATCAGCAGATTAATTCTTTATATCTATCGATTTATTGAATTATTGATCTCAATTTTTAGGAGTACCCCAACCGTCATAATTACTTGTTTATTCTTAGTATACATTGAATTTTCACACTATTGCTATTTGCAAGCTTTTGATGGAGATCGAGAGACAAGCACTTTCCACAGTATTCTTCATTATTTGTTTACATTGAGTTTTCACTCTATTGCTAATTGCTAGCTTTCTCTGGAAAAGACGAATTAGACTGCAATGCACATTTATTTATGCAGCTTTCAAATCCCAAGTGGAGTGAAGCAATACATTACATGTCAACGCATCAACTACCACAACACCACCTATCAAAGTGGGTACGTCTCACAGCTTTGAACTGCTTCAGTCACGTGACATGTATGCTGCAAAGTAGCTGGTGACGAAATATTTGAGGGCTTTTGACTCATCCTCGTCACAAAATAGACTTTCCAGATTGTTAGGATTGCAAACTCATTTAGAAAGAAAAAAAACAACGATGAATTAAAAAGTTGCGATGAAGAGCAATGAACACCACCTCAGAAAAGCTAATTGTTACTGAAACCAAAGGCGACCCGTGGTGTCGTGTAGCTGTAGTCCAATCCTCCACAACATGTCTATAGGTGTCAAAGAATGAAAGGAAAGACTAATTATTGGCTTTAGCCGGGTTTTGAGTGATAGCAATTTCTCAGCAGTACAAGAGGACTGTCTACAGCTATACTGAACAAATCCAAGAAGCAGCATCCCTAGAATGCTGCGAGCAATATTGAAAAATCCTGGAGGCAGCAGCCCACAAAGCAGCAGCTGTACGGCCACTCACCACCTATTTTCAGTTGATGAGACGCTGCTTCCGAGGTAGGTGAACTTGTCCACTGATTTCAGAGAACCACCACTTTGAGTAGAGAAGTTTGCTTTTTGATTAAAACACGTGTACTCAGTTTTGTCTGCATTTACATGGAGACCAATACCTCCTGCTGCCTGCTCCAGACTATGCAGTAGGATGCACCGCAAGGACGCTAACAAAGCGTTATAGAAAAAGCGAGACGGTAATTGCTCAAGAATGTTACACTTCCAAGAAGCAATATCCCAAAAATGCCACTACACCACAGATGTACCTCAGATATTTTCGTTGATTATAACAATTTTTTTTTTCTAAATTTTAGAAAATTTTAAAGAATTGATTCGTTTAAGTTTCTTGCTTCTCAGTTTAATGGCATATCCACCTTTGTATGTTATTTAATGCCGAAGTCATCCTTGTAGAAGAAAAAGAGTGTCACCATTTAACCTATTGCTGAGGGATGAGGAGTTTCATGCCTTTCCGAAGGGCATTAGTGCGAAATTGAATGCAATAGCTCGACTGAAGATCGAACCCACTTACTACGATGTCGCAGTCTAGTATGTTTATCACTCCACAATGAGTCACAAGTTGCCGTTGACTTCTTTATTTAATGGCATTCCAAACTTCATGGGTAATTTAATATCAAAGCTATCCATGTAGAAGAAACGCAGTGATCCTATTTATTGTGGCCCCGGTTCAGACCGATATTGATCTGCGGTATTTGTTGCTCGCCCCCCCCCTAACGGGCAAGTGTGGCATAAGGGCTTTTTTTAGGTGGGTCCGGGCGCAGGGTCGGAGCCCACACGCACACGGCATTCCCAAAAATGCCTACGGCCCCGTCGGCATTCCCCTTATTAGGGACGCCTCAGGCGCCGGGCGATTCCCCCCCCCCCCGAAGGAGGTAAAAGCCTTGGGGGAAGGCCCTCTGAGGCCGAAGGAAATCTCCAGGTACCGAGACACACTCAGCCAGATCCGTGCCGCAGATAACACGGGTGGCCGAAGCGCTACCCGGCAAATGGAGAAGTTCAGACCGATATTGATCTGCGGTATTTGTTGCACGCCCCCCTAACGGGTAAGTGTGGCATAATGGCTTTTTTTAGGTGGGTCCGGGTGCAGGGCCGGAGCCCACACGCGCCCGGCATTCCCAAAAATGCCAACGGCCCCGTCGGCATTCCCCTTATTAGGGACGCCTCAGGCGCCGGGCGATTACCCCCCCCGAGATCGAACTCTCTTACGACGATGACACAGTTCAGCACGTTAACCAATACGCTACGTCGACACCCCTCACCTTGCCAGATAATAACAAAAACAATCTTCTGTCTGATTATTGTGGGTTTTTTTTATCCATTCACAGTAATCAAAGGATCAAGTATTTTATTTTTGACGCTTTTTACAAATGACTGTGGGAAGAAGAGATGAATGGATTTTTTTTTCAAAAGGGTATTAGCACGAAGTGAAACGCAAAGAAAAAGTCGTCTCAATATGAATACTTCTCACCGTGTCCATTTCTTCCGACGTTAACCGTAACTCCACTATGGGCATGTTTAATTGGGCTGATTATGAGATTGGTTTTTTGAACTTAATTGTTGCCTTATTACTTCAGCCATAGCCAAATCCCTCTCCCTCTTTATATATATACAGAGAGATAGAGAGAGAGACAGAGAGAGAGAGAGATTTGAAAGGTATATATATATACATATGCCTTATTGCTTCAAACATAACCAATTCTCCCTCCCCCTCTCTCTCTCTATATATATATATATATATAGAGAGAGAGATTTGAAAGTTATATATATATATATATATCTTATTACTTCAGTCATAGTCAAATCTCTCTCGCTCTCTCATTATATATATATATATATATATATAAAGAGGGAGAGAGAGATTTGGCTATGGCTGAAGTTATAAGGTATATATATATATATATATATATTGTACAATTTGATGGTGACTCAAACTCGGTTAAGTCATCATAATAAATTTATTTCGGCGGAAAATATTACTATACTCTCTGTCTCGTCAGATGACTATATATATAGAAAGAGAAAAGGGGCTATTGACCTAACGAGTAGAGGGTTCGCCAAAGGTCCAGGAGACCGGGGTTCAGTCCCAGCTCGAGTCATAACAAAGATTCAAAAATTGGTACGTAATGCCGCTTTGTTTAACACTCAGTATAGGTTACGGATCAAGGGTAAAGTAGAACAATCTAAGGAAAAAGTAGCGCTCTTCCCTAAACCTCGGTGTAGTAGCTATTGAAAAGGGAGCTTTCGGTTTACCTGAGAGTGCGGTCGCCAAATATATTTTACTTTCCCAATATATATATATATATATATATATATATATGTATATATAACATACCTTTCTAGATTATCTATTTATCTATCCATCTACTTCAGTATGTTCATTATCTATATATATATATATATATAGAGAGAGAGAGAGAGAGAGAAAGAGAGAGATGCACAGACCAAAATAGATTGATGGATAAATAGATAAACCTGAAAGGTAGGTGATATATATATATATATATATATATATGTGGGTGTGTGTGTGTGTGTATACACACACACACACACACACACATATATATATATATATATATATATATATATATATATATAAACATCGCACATCTCTTTCACAGTTCACAGTGTGGGTATCGACAACCACTGGATCCATTGTAGTTATGGAGGAATGTGTATCTCGGGATTTCCATTCCGTTATTGATTATTTCGGTTTTAGATTCCCGTTTGTGCGCTTGGATTTCGGCTTTCCTTGTTTATAAACAAAACAATAATCTAAAAACAAGCCGATCTATCGGATTAACGTCTTAAGACGATTAAACACCCCCCCACACACACACACGAATATAAGCACACAAAAATGCGCACACAAACGTATTCAGTCTAAATGCATATTATTTTGGTAATTTGCTAACTGTTTTCATAATTCCTTTATGTTAGAGAGTGAAGTAGGTGGCCTTATTAATCACGAAGACATCTTCAGACGAGCCAAGAATTAGCCAATTAAGTATCTCAAGAAAAGTCTAATGCACTCAAATTCCACCTTTCTACTTCACCCTCAACGAATTCTTGCGATGACTAGTCGCTTCACCGATGAAAATGGCAGCCAACTACACTTGCACGAATCTTTCTCTCTTTCTCTCTCTCTCTCAATTTGGGGAAGTCCCTGTAAAGTAGTATCTGACTTGCTAGACCGTGACATCGTAGTTAACAAGTTCGAACATCAGCCGCGCTGTCATATTCACTTTCGGACAAATGCCCTTGAGAACGCATGAACCTCGTTATTCTCCTAGATAAGTGTTAAATACAACCATTTCTACTCTTTTAAATGGATGGTTTTGGCATTAGATATCCAACGAAGGTTGATATGCCATGTAACAAATAAATCATCTCTCCCTCTTTCTCTCTCTCTCTCTCTCTCTCTCTCTCTCTCTCTCAAGAGAGAGAGGAGTGTATGTGTATGATAGAAAGGAAAAAAGAGAGCGCGATGGAGAAAAATAGAGATGTATCTCTATCTCTACCTGTTGCACTCACAGAGAGAGGAAAAAAGAGAGCGAGAAAGAAAAATTTTGAGAGAACGAGAGAGTGTATATGTCAAAGAGAGGGAGAGAGTGCGAGAGAGAGAGAGAGAGAGACAGACAGACAGACAGACAGACAGAAAAGCTATGTGAGGGAGTTTGGTTTCTTTGTTTCGGTTTCTCTTTCTCCCTCTTTTTTCCCAATTTTTCTCCTTCTCTCTGTCTGTCTCTGTCTCTCGTTTTGTTTTTCCCCTTTCTCTCTCACTCTCTTGATCCTTCTCTTGATCTCTCTTTCTCGTTTTCACTTTTTCCCCGCTTCTGTCTCTTTCTCTCTTTGTCACACTCATTCTCCCTCTCTCAGACACTCCCTCTCTTTCTCACAGCAACTATCTCTTTGTCACAGACTCTCTCTTTCACACATTATCTCTAGCTTTCTCTCTCTCTCTCACACACACACACGTACACACACACACACACACTCTCTCTCTCTCTCTCTCTCTCAATCTGCTTTTCTATGTTTCTCTTTCTGTCTGTCTCTCTCTCTCTTTCACTATCACACTCTCATTCTCCCTCACTCTGACATACACAAACATTCTCTCTCTCACATTATCTCTCTGTCACAGACTCTCTTTCTCCAACACACGTTATCTCTCTCTCTCTCTCTCTCTCACACACACACACAAACATTATCTGTCCCAGACTGTCTCTTTCTTGCACGTTATCTCTCGCTCTTTTTCTCTCTGTCTCTTTCTCTCTCTTGCACAAGAGAGAGAGAGAGAGAGAGAGAGAGAGTGAGAGGACGTCGCATGCCTATTCTCTTTCTCAGAGAATACTTAGAATAAGTGCAGTCTTGTAACAGCCGTTGTAAGAAAGGAAACAACCTTTGATATCCGCGCCGATTAGATGTCGCTGAGTTAACTTTAAAAAGACTGACCACTTTTTTCAGAGACGTTTTGTTTGATCTGTTTTGACAGTATCAGTTGGGTACTTCTCATGGTACTATTTACCAACCCCTCCGCTCGGGCAGGATATGACACAAGGTCAATTTTTAAGCGGAGTTTAACAGGTTTGAATTCAGAGTTTTCCTTCTCCTAAACTAGTTGCCTAACCAAAGCTGAAGAACCTAGTCTATCCTACTATTTACCCATAGCTGGAGAGAGAATAATTGGATTCATACCTTCCCCAAGGGTATTAGTGCTATGTGAAATGCAATCAGTCTCGTCCAGGATTTGAACTCGTGTCGCCGTGTCCATTTCCTACGACAATAACGACTACACCACGGGTACTTCTCATGGTGTAATGGTTAGCCAGCAAGACAAACAGTCTATTACTGATGAATTCGAGTCTCACTGTGTCCCTTATACATGTACTCCTTGTACCAATTATAAGTAAATTTAGTGACCGTAATCGATGGTGACCCGAAGGCTCCCTTTTCAATAGCTACTACACCAAGGTGTAGGGAAGGGCGCTACTCCTTTCCCTGTATGGCTCCACTTTACCGTTGATCCTTACCCTTTAATGCTGAGTATTAAGCAAGAAAGTATCGAGTACCATTTTTTTAGACTTTGGTTTGACTCGACCTCGGATTAAACCCTGGTCTCCCGGGCCATTGGCGAACACTTTACCAAATGGACCAATGGGCCGGTACCAATTATAATCAATCCTTAATTTTTTAAAAATGGAGTACATTTTTTCAATATTTCTTTTTGTCTACAGAGATGACAATATGATATGTATATATATATATATACCCAAAACCGATGTAAGATCCCCTCAGCAAAAAAAAGATGTTCTGGATAAAACACTTAACTTAATTTTATGGTGAGCCTCAAGCTCTGATTATCTTGGTAGTGTGGAGGACTCTCTTATTGACATTACTCCCAGTTCCACTCTTATTCGGAATGGTAGTACTTCTTATAATTCTATCTTTGGGTCAAATAGATCCGTTTAAAAATTAATTGGATTCGACGGAACAGTATTCAAATGAAAAAAAAAGAAACCATGTTGTATAACCACATACATCTATATGTATACATATACATAATACATATACATATTACGTGGTGTAATGGTTATCGTCCTAGGAAATGGACACGGCGACACGAGTTCAAATCCTGGACGTGACTGATTGCATTTCACATTGCACTAATACCCTTGGGAAAGGTATGAATCCAATTATTCTCCCTCCAGCTATGGGTAAAATAGTTGGGCAGACTAGGTTCTTCAGCCTTGGTGAGGCAACTAGTCTAGGAGAAGGAAAACTCTGAATTATAAACCTGTTAAACTCCGCTTAAAAAATTGACCTTGTGTCAAATCCTGCCCGTGCGGAGGGGTTGGGTAAATATGCATAGTACATATACAAATATAAGCTGAAACATACTCAAACATGATATACGAACTTCAATGAACGAACGAACACACAAAAATATATCTCTCCCACTTTATTCTCGAAAGGGTTGATGTTGGTTGTGTGTGAGAGGTGAGTTGGAGACGTGGACAGACTGCTACATATTGACCACAAGTTCTTCTGACCATAGCAGCACTTCTTTCGCATTCTGGCTGGGCTGCTCAACCGTGGGTCACTGAGGGCTCAAGCCCTCTGTCTGGAGCTGGTTCTCACTCCGCTGGCATCCTATCTCCAATTGGCTCCAACTGCAACTGGAACTGACAACCGTTTGTGTCCTGGTTATACTTTTGTTTGACGTGCACCTGCTTCCTGTGGGCGTACGCATCTTAAACCATGGCCGAATTCAACCACGTCCACAGGTCAAGGTGATATTCCGATATATTCGACCAGATGCGCCTGTTAGGTGTTCTTCCGCTTATTTACACAGGTGCATCTCTTGATTGACGGCTCGGTTGAGGATCAATATGTTTCGACCACACAAAAATGTATACATTAATTTGACAATGAACACGGTTTTCTAACCTCAAGGCATAAAATAACCCTTGACAATTTGACATACCGATAGTTTCATAATCCCATTTCTAATGTGTCGTATGTCCTATTTTCTCCAGGTACTTCATGCTTAGAGCTTTGCGTCAAATTTAGCCTTGAAAGAAAACCCTAAATTCAAACCAAATTTACTCTTTAAAAACTAACCTTATGTCATATCCTGCGCGTAGCAGAGGGGTTGAGTAAATACATGCACAAACTGACAAGTACGAATGAATTCCAGTCTTAGTGGGTGCCTCATAGATCTGAAATTTTGCCAAATATAAATGTGTTCATTATTTCACGATCACAATGAATATTCGGTTTTTACTATGTGTTCTATACTTAAGGCCATGAGCAAAGTTTAAGTTTTCAAAGCCTTACGCCATTGGGTAAAGGTTAACAAGTTTATCCCACAGATCAATTTCTAAGTACTATGTTCGATCCTTATTCATCATCATCGTCAGGTCGTGCCGCGAGCACGATATCCCTGACGCTCTCTCGCCACTTCTCCCTATCGTTCATCACCTCTGGAAGGTCTTCAGGGCTACATCCCGTATCCTCACATAGCTGCTGTATGTATGTTCGAGCTGGTCGTCCTTCTTTTGCTCGGCCATATGTGGGGGTCCATAGTAGTACATCACTTATGAGCTCGTCCCTGCTTCTCCAGCAGTGTCCTGCGTATCTGGTTCGTCTAACTTGTATAGTTTTCGTGATGGGAGGCAGGTGGCCGAATAGTTGGTGGCTTGTGGGGTGTTGCCGCCAGGACTTGTTCAATATCCCGTATCCTCACATAGCTGCTGTATGTATGTTCGAGCTGGTCGTCCTTCTTTTGCTCGGCCATATGTGGGGGTCCATAGTAGTACATCACTTATGAGCTCGTCCCTGCTTCTCCAGCAGTGTCCTGCGTATCTGGTTCGTCTAACTTGTATAGTTTTCGTGATGGGAGGCAGGTGGCCGAATAGTTGGTGGCTTGTGGGGTGTTGCCGCCAGGACTTGTTCAATATTGCTCGCAACTTTATCGTGTAATTGCCGTCTAGCTTCTTCTCTTTAGAAACACCAAAGTGAAAGTACGCTCACCAGATGGAGAGACAGAATACTTCGAAATTGTAGCAGTAATACTACAAGGGGACAAGCTAGCTCCATACCTCTTTATCATCTCTCTAGACTACGTGATTAAAACATCGATCGATAAAATCAGAGACAACGGCTTCGAGCTGACAAAGAAAAAAGCAGAAGGTACCCCGCAAAGACAATTACCGACGATCCTTATTAGGTTCTTTATATTTTCAGCGAAGTTTAAGATTTAAGAAACGAATAGGTTTGGGTTTTTTTTTCCACAGGCCTACAGGCTTGTTTAGAGTAACAGTTATGGTTTCAGAAAATGAAATCGAAGACCGGAGTTCGAATCCTGGATGAGGTAGTTTGTGTTCCACTTCTCGTTCCATGCAATGAACGATAGCATGAATTCATCCGTTCTCCACCAGCTGTACAGTGAAGTAGTAGGCAAAACTGGGTTCTCTAACCTGGCTTAGGCAAATGTTATTGGAGAAAGAAAATTCTAATTTCGAATCAGCTTTACTCCGCTTAAAAAATGACTTTGAGTCACATCAAGACCAGAGAGAGGATTACCCGTGGTATAGTGTCTATTGTGAAGAATTGAGATATTTTAGTAAACGAGTTCAAACTCCAGTCTCAGTAATGTGCTCGTTTTCGGATATATAGCCTTGAGAATGGCATGAACCCTTTTATTTCCCGATATATGGGTTAAACAGTACCCCGTCTGTTCTTCTTGAAGGATGGCTTTGGTATTAAATAACCCACAAAGGTTGATATTGTAACATACCTATGATATACGGATGTGTGAAATAGACATAGGGAATCGGAAATACATGCAAAACACTTTACGACTTCTTAGTTCAGGTACGAAACTTTTTATTACCTTTGAGTTAAAGGTTTTTCGATATGAGGAGAGAGAGACACAATCTTTCTATGCTGACTGCTTTTACATCGTCAGCCCTCAACCCAAGCAACGCGCGGTGACCGTAGCGCACAAATTCGTCTGGCCTCGCCCAGCTCTGAATCTCAACTTTCTCGTTCGGAGGCAGGAACTCAACTGACTTTTTTCAAATCCCCAAAATCCTCAACGCTTCCGGGCATGACGTCATTCACCACCCAAGGTCCCAATTCTAATCTGGGATTTTTATTTTGACATCTCTGAATAACACATCCTCTCCGCACGCGCGTGAACACCTGGGTTAATGTTGTACCTCACTCACCCAGGCACTAAGCGAAAGGTTCTCATCCTAATTAAACCTAAAGGCAAGATATATAAAACGAAATCCCTCCGTCATTTTATTACAATGTGCCATTAAACAAAGAAACCTTAAAGAGTACCACGACTCTTCTTCTACAATGATGGCTTTGGCATTAAATACCCAACAAAAGCTGATATGCCATTAAACAAAAAAACCTTAATGCTTACCACTGCTCTTCAACCATGATAAATGTGGATTTAAATAACCCACAAAAGCTGATATGCCATTAAACAAAGAAACCTTAATGAGTACCACTGCTCTTCCACAATGATAAATTTGGAATTAAATAACCTACAAAGGCTGATATGCCATGAAACAAAGAAACCTTAAAAAGTACCACTACTCTTCTTCTACAATGATGGATTTGGCATTAAATAACACAAAAAGTTTGACATGCCAATAAACAAAGAAACGTTAAATAGTATCACCACTCTTCTGCTACAGTGATGGCTTGGGCATTAAATAAACCATGGAGGTTGATATGCCATTAAACAAAGAAACCTTAAATCGTACCGCTACTCTTCTACAATGATGGCTTTGGCATTAAATAACCCACAAAGGTTGATATGCCAATAAAAAAGAAACCTTGAATAATACCACTTCCCCTCTTCTACAAGAATGGTTTTAGCATTAAATGACTCATGAAGGATGATAAGTTATTAAAACAAAAAACCGAATTCGAAACATCCTGTTGGACATGGAGGGGTTGGGTAAATGTTGTATAGTCACAAAACATAACGACGCAATAAAGACGAGCTTACACAGTTCTTTTGAAAAATATACCTCTCACTTTATTGAAAGGGTTGTGTGTGAGAGGTGAGACTGAACAGAACTGCAACATATTGACCCCCAACTCTTCTGGCGATCACAGCCTTTCTTTCCTGTTCTCCTGGGCTGCTCAACCGGGGGCCTGGGGACCCAGCCTCTGCTGGGACATGGTTCTCTTTCCATCATCTTCTCTCCAACTGATCTGAACTTCCTGTCGCCGGGGTTATATAATAATTTGACATCCATCTACTTCCTGCGAGCGTCACAATTCGCACTCAATTCAAACCCTCAACAGTCAAGGTCATCCCTGATATCTTCGACCGGGTGCACCTGTTATTTACACCGGTGCATTTCTTCTTTTGACTGCTTGGCCGGGGTCAATATGCAACATAAATACATCCAGCTAAATGGACACAGCGACACGAGATTAAATCCAGGACGAGACTGATTACATTTCATATTGCACCAATACCCTTGAGAAAGGTATGAATACAGTTATTCTCCCTCCAGCTATCGTTAAATAGCTGGGCAGACTGTTTTTTAAGCCTTGGTATGGCAAACAGTCTAGGAGAAGGAAAACACTGAATTTAAACCTATCAAATTCCGTTTAAAAACTGACCTTGTGTCACAGGCTGCCTATGCAGAGGGGTTGGTGAATACAAACAGGTGTCAGTCAGATCACCGAAGTTAAGCATCAATGAGCTTGATGAATACATTGATGGGTGACCACTTCTGTAATCGACCAAAGCCCTGTGAAACCAACGTGGCAAAACGGATTAAATTCAATGATTTACCAGTTTAAAGTTAATTGTGTTTAAAATATTAGTGTGTATAGATCGAGAGTATTTTTTATTTTTATTAAAAAGAGAGCTAAAAGACACTTCGCCAAAGCTTAGGATACTCCGGGTATATCCTCTGCAAGAGTCAAGTCCCACCCAAAATAGGGTATCCAGGATAAGATTCTAAACTGCATCAAACAGCGATGCTTGATAGAGAACTGAAAAAAAAAAAACAACTGTGGAACAGGAAAGACCTCCGTTGTGACTTCATCGTGATAACAAGTTGATAAATGCGAAACCCAGGGAAACATGCATCAAATGCAGCAAGCAATCGTCGGGAGAAGGAAAGGTAGCATGGAAACATGAGACAGTCGTCAACTAGACTAAAACAAGCTTCATATCCTAATGAGAAAGAGATGAGGAGACACAGACCTTGATTTTTTTCCTGGTTCTAACAGGCTTGTACTTTGGGTCTAACACCTGCTTTGGGATGCCCCAAAGTTTGAAGCTAGTAAACTTTCTTACATCTTCATGACTCGTTTTTAACTGACATCTTCACCTTATCGCGCCCTGCCATTGACTCTCAAAGAGGTCCCCTCACTTCCACCTGTCTTATCGAAAGCAGAACCGTATTCGTTTCCACTCGCTCAGTGCATGCCCACAAGATTTCAGATCTCAAGTTTTCCTCAATCATTTTCGCCCTTGTTAGTCAGCGACTACTGTCTGCTTTATTTATTTATTCATTTATTTATTCAATTTCAGTTACGTTACATTTGGAACAGTCCTCAAAGGCTTGGAAAAAAGGCGGGAGGAATTAGAAATCACAAGAATTCAGTGTATCCAGACCACTGCATTGTAAAGATCGACTTTAATACTAGGCAGAGTCCTGGAGACTTGAGAAAAACTCACAAATGATAATGATGATTGTAAAGTGGCCGACCGTATTCAAGGGCGAAATCCAAGGCTCCTTTTTTAATAGCTACTACACCGAGATGTAGAGGATGGTACTACTGCTTTCCCTGGATTGCTCCACTTTACCCTTGATCCGTACTTTATTATGCTGAGTTTTAAGCAAGGAGACATCAAGTACCATTTTTAAGTCTTTGGTATGACTCGACCTGGGATTGAAACCAGGTCTCCAGGATCATTAGCGAATACTTTAACCATTATGCCAATCGCCCGGTTGATAATAATAGTATTAAAAAAAAAACAGCCAAATAGTGGACTTTGCCGTCCGAGCGAACCACAGAGTGAAAATCAAAAAAACTAAAAAAGAATCAAGTTTTTAGACCTTGCTAGAGAACGAAAAACTTATGAAAAAAAAGTGACGATGGTACTAGTTATAATTAGTGGACTTGGAATGGTCCCCAAAGGCTTGGTTGGAGGGGCTAGAAGAACAATCGGAGAAAGTGCCGAGACCATCCAATGGCCCGGGAGACCGGGGTTCAATCCCAGGTCGAGTATTACTAAAATCGACCAGAATACTGTGAAGAGTATTTGAGTATTTGCTGTCACTTAGTCTCCAATGAAAGACCATTAGCTAAAGCCACTGTGAAAAACTCTTAAAGAATGATAACTGTAAAAGAAAAGTGTACTCGTGAAGACGTTTATATGGCTGAGAAGAGGAGACCAGCAAAGAGAAACTAAATCTCTTTTATTAGCAGCACAAAATAATGCCAGAAGAATCAATTACATCGAAGTAAAAATTGATATTTCGAAGATTTGCCAAATCCTTTTAATAAATACGTTGGGCATGTACAAGCATTTAAAATCGTCGTAGACTCTTGAAAATAGAGTATGTTAATGCTGTATATCTTATGAGATGACTCACCAATTTTTATGATTTCAGATTCAAATCAACAGCTACAGCAGCAATTGGAATACGCCCTACTAAAGCCTGATTGTCACAGCTGGTGAATTTCAAAAATGCAATCTGAGACTTTAGAAGAACGATATGCAATAAAATTCTGTTTTAAACTTGGAAAAAATGCCACAGAAACGTATGGAATGCTTCAGACTGTTTTTCGACCATCTTGCATGAATCGAGCATCAGTTTTCAAGGAAGGCTTGGAGTCTGTGAGGGATAATGAGAGGTGTGGGTGGAGTAGGGAAGTCAATTCACCAGAGTTGATTGGCTAAAGGGTTAGGGTTAGGGTTACTATGTTGAGGTTTTAAGGGAGTTCAGTAAGAGATTCCGTCGGAAGAGGCCAGCACTCTTCAAATCGGGTCAGTGGCATTACTACCAGGACAATGCACCAAGTCCACAACTCCATCCTTGTCACAGACTATTTAACCAAGATGGGCATCAAGACATTTCCTCAGCCTCCCTATAGTCCAGACCTTGCTCTCTGTGACTTTTGCTTATTCCCTAAGCTCAGGGGAAGTCGTAATGAGACAATTGAGGAGATGAAAGAGGCTGTGACGAAGGTCATTGACACGCTCACACAAGTGGACTTCCATAGGGCCTTCCATAAGTTGTTGAAACGGTACAATAAGTGCATTGTAGCCGGAGTAGATTACTTCGAAGGGGACTAGAGTATCATGTGTGTACTATCAATAAAAGTGCCCATACGAAAAAAAAGTCTGGAAATTCATTTAATGATGCTCGTATTAACGGGGATTTTGTAATAGAAAAGGATCACCACATCCCAGACAGAAGATCAGACCTAGTTTTATTTTGCTGTGTTCTGGATGGTCTCGATTTCTTTCGATTTCGAACTCTCTCAAATCTCTTTTTTTCAGCCTTTGAAGACATATCCAAGTGCGCTCACTACCAATAGTATCACCGTAGCGCTAATATCCCAAAGCTTTTTCAAATCTCAGACAGGATTCAAGTGATTCTTTAAAAATTCTTACTCTGTGATGGGATGGAATAGCAAAATTCACCGGTTGATAACTTGGTTTGATCTTTTATCTAGTATTTGGAAATCATTTCTACCCCCAAATCTCATGGCCAAGTCATCTGAGGCTACAGAACACACCAACTGCATCCCTGCAGAAGGGTAATTCCCGCACCAATGTGTGTCCTGGAAAAAAATAAATAGAGAGGCTCCAGGATTGCTGGAGTTTTGGGGAATGCGGAGTAACCCTTTATTGCCATTGCTCCCAGTCCTAGTTTGGCCCGTAGTGGTCGTGCCTGATTGTGTTCTATGTATGGGTCAAAAAGAACTGTTTGACACATAAACTTTGAAATTATGTTAAACTGATTGGTGCATATACCATTTGCGATTATAATCAAACTTTAATTTCTTACAACATTATCTGGGGATCACCATTCCTTCCCTGTGATAACTACTCTTGCAATCCTTTTCTGCAAGTTTGCTACATTCACTTATTATGCAAATAAACGTTTGTTGTTTGTCATCACGTAACCTAAATTTGCTAATTTTCGAATAATCAATTTTTACTTTGATGTAATTCATTCCCATGTCATTATCTTTTGTGGCTATTTAAAGAGATTTAGTTTCTTTCTTGAGGTCTCCTCTTCTTAGCCTTATAACCGTCTTCTAGAGAACAAATTCCTTAATTATCGTTACTCTAAGCGAACCTTTTCTCACCAGCGTTAGGTGACGGTCTTTTACGGGAGACTTGAGTGACAGCGAATCTTCTTAAGTCTCCAGGACTCTTCTCAGTATTCTGGCAGATCAGAGTTATGCTAAAATTTGGATTGTCTCGGCATCAGTGTGAATACGTAGGATATTCTTTGAAATCCAAGGAGATTGGCTGTCAATGAGACTCCAGTGAAAAGAAAATTCCGGTTAAAGCTGGTGTGAAAATCTTGTAAGGATTAACAAAATATTGTAGAAAGGAATTCGTA